>JABUQX010104506.1:25000-30000 GCA_015478945.1 Trachelipus rathkii | reverse complement strand
TGACCCTTCTTCGGTAACTTATACAATCTCTCACGTCACAAAGTACACCTTGGTATAAATAACGAGAATAGGGAAATAACAACCAGTGTAGGATGTGGGTTCAGGGCTATAGCGGCATGCTATAAGCTCCATACTCATGTACCTAAAAAGCCAGGCCAATCTTCACCTAAAATATATCATTTTTATCCTCATGACCTACATGAAATAGGTATAGAGATCGCAAATCTATGCGGGTTGACTTATGAAGTTCCCCTAAAGGCTGAGGATTTTGCAGTAATAGAGGAGAAATTAGAATGTAGGATATTTGTTTTTACTAAAGATGAGAACGGTAAACTCGAGATAATGTTTAAGCCTCACGAACAGAATAGGGACTTACCTCTCTTTGTAATAGGGTATGATCCTAAGGAAACCCATTATTATTATCCTTTTCCAGGAGATTCAATCAAGATAGCTCTAGGCAGCGTAGTTCCTAAGAATATCAATGGACCAGTTTTTTGCCATCAGTGTTATAGTTTCACAGACCACTTAATTAACCATTTACAAAACGAATGCACTGAATACAGGTGTGCTTAACTTATAAATGTAAAGCTTTACCGGGCGACGCATCTACGCTTTTACATTGTGATAAATGCAATCGCGATTTCTATAATGCGGAATGTCTTAAATTACATAAAGACCTCACCTGCAAGTACCTTAAAGTATGTACATTATGTGACAGTGAGACAGTAGCTGATAAAAAAGGCTGTCACCAGCACGACTGCATGCATATTCAGTGTGGGATATGCAGAGAGAAGTATGGAATAGAAGGTGATAATCACCAATGTTTTATGAAGAAAATCAAGGTTCCAACAGATAAAGCTTTCGCCAAACGTAAGCCCACCTTTACCTTCTATTACGACATCGAAACCTATAATCATAATAGGCGTGAAGAGGAAGGAGGACGCATAAAAACAGATATGTTGCCTTATATTCTAGTGAGTATGTTAGTATGCAATAACTGCGGGGAGGAGGAAATAGACAATTCATCACCATGTGAGACTTGCGGTACGGCTCGGACTGAAATATTCAAGCTGAATTTGGAAGCAACAGAAGAGTATGAGAAGTGTCCTGTCGATCTTTTTCTCAACTATATATTCAGATTTGCTGAAAAACACAAGAAGTCAAACATACTAGTTGCAGCTCATAATGGAGGTAAGTTTGACAATCAGTTTGTTTACAGCAAACTGCTTGCCAGACCTACCGTCCATTCCATATCCTCCAACCCTGTGAAACGTGGAACCAAAATTATAACTATGACAGCTAACCACAATATCCATTTTAAGGACACGTTAATGTTTATGCCCTGTGCACTGAAAAAACTTCCTAAGTGCATGGGCATTACAGGTGAACTTAAAGGATTCTTCCTTTACTGTTTTCTTACCCTTGAGAATATAAATTACAAGGGAAAAATTCCGGCTAAGGAGGCTTTTGAGACACATCGTATGTCCGACAGTGAAAAGGCTGATTTTGAACGTTGGTATCAAACATTTAACAATAAGGACTACGATATCATGAAGGAATGTACAACGTACTGCGTTCAAGATGTTAATATTCTACGTCAATCCTTCGAGAAATTCAGGGGAATCTTCCTTAAGGATCATAAAGTTGACTGCCTACTTGATTGTTCCACCATTGCAGCATTATCATTCATGGTATATAAAATGCATTTCATGCCTGAAAATACACTGGCCCATATAGGACGTACTGATGATTCAAACTATTCGTATGATGGTGTGAAATGGCTTACGTTCATGGAGATGTATAAGGGTCAGCGAATCGAACATGCGAGGAATGGTGGCGAGCGTAAATTTAAAATCAAAAACAGGTATCTAAGACCTGACGGGTACGTTGAAATTCCAGCTGAAGACTACGTGCCCTTTGACCTTAATGAGTTCTTATCGTTCCGCCAACTCAACGTTAATGAACAAATGATAGAACTGAATAACAGACGACCCCCTCCACCAACTGCAACCATGAAGAAGATTGTCTTGCTCTTCCACGGTTGCGTATGGCATGGTCATCAAGCATGCAAGGAAGGCTTAGAAAGTCTCCATGGCGTGTCAAGTCTTGATAGGTACAGTAAGACCATGAGGCAAGAAGCGGATTATAAAGCCCAAGGGTATGAAGTAATTAGAATATGGGAATGCGAATGGACGAAAATGAAAAAAGAGTGTGAGGTCACTGTTGTAAACACCAACGACGAAACACGAACTGAGAAGTTAGGTAGATATGTCCAATCAATTGGAAATGAACTTGCAAATGCGAAACTAGAGGTAGGGGAAGCCTTGTACGGAGGCCGTACAGAACCCTTCGTCTATTACTTTCCACCGACAGAAGGCATTCAATTGAAGTATCTAGATTTCACTTCATTGTATCCTTTTGTACAGAAAACAAAACCCTTTCCAGCAGGGACACCCACGAAACTTGTAGGTAGGGATCTTCCTTCCATAGAAAAGTTCGTCGAAGAAATGAATTCCACTTATTTCGGTCTCTCGTATGTTTCCGTGTTACCTCCTAAGAATCTGTACACTCCTGTCCTCCCTGCCCGTTATGACAATCGGTTAATATTTTCACTTTGTAGATATGAAGGCAAATGCAGACATACGGACAATCAACGTATGTTAAAAGGCGTATACTGCAGTCCAGAGTTAGAATTAGCTGTAAAGAAAGGCTATGAGATCAAAAAAATCCACGAAATATGGAAATTTACACCTTCAAACGACATCTTTGGGGAATACGTCAAAACATTCTTGAAATGGAAGACTGAGGCTTCGGGGTTACCGGATGGTATAACCGATAAAGTCTGTGAAGAATTCTTTCAATACCTGCGAGATTTCAAGGACATTGAGGGTGTAACACTTGATCCAGACAATATTAAAAGTAATCCTGGAATGCGTTATATAGCTAAATTACTTCTCAATTCATTATGGGGAAAACTAGCTCAACGTATTCCAAAGAATAGAATGAAGACATCGTCTGCACGAGCTATGCACAGGTCTGGGAATTAATGAAGAGAGCTGATCTTAAGGTTAGAAATATCATTGTGTCGGGGGATAAACATATAGTTGAAGTCACACACACTGCCTTCACTAATAAAACAGCAAAGGCCACGAATGTTGCTGCATCCTTTACCACCGCCTACGCTAGGGTGGAACTATATAATCTCCTCGATTCTCTAGGTCAACGCGTGCTTTACTGTGATACCGACAGTTGTGTCTTCACAGCCCGTAAAGGTCAATATATTCCTGATACTGGAAAATTCTTAGGAAACCTGACGGATGAAATAGGGCCTGGAGATATAGCTGATAGTTTTGTGTGCACTGGCCCTAAATCCTACGCCATTCGGATAAAGAAGAATGACTCAAGTTATGCTTACATCTTAAAAGCAAAAGGATTAACTTTGAACAAAGACACCGAACACATAGTTAATTTCCAAGGCATGGCGAAGATTAACTTCGATAAGATGATTAAGGATGTCGAAAAAACTAAGAATCGTGATTGGATGGTCTTAAACGACGACAATCACTTCTACAATATGATCAAGGATACAGACGTAACAGCATTAGCTGTTACGCAAATGATGAGTGAAGATGATGAATCTTCACTTCACAAAGATATCCATAATCTAGATGACTCAGACCAACCACACGTAAATAATGAAAACCATTACCGTGAAGTGTGGGTTCCTGATATGAAAATGCGGACCGATAAACTAGGTAATGTCACTTTAATAAATGGCATAAAAAGGTTTCGCCATACAGCAAATAAACGGAATCTTGTTCTAGGTAGTGCCCGCACTGTAGCACAGGGATATGATGGAACGTTAATTCCATTGTGTTAATTTCAATGTATAATTTTGATATATGTATATTTAATTTCAATGTATAATTTTGAAATATGTATATATTGCTAAAATAAAATATTTATTTGTATTACTCTTTCATTACCATTTTTATTTTTCTGGGTTGCCATTTATTTCTATTTTATTTATCTGTGTTGCCAATTATTGATTTTATTTATCTGGCTTGCCATTTATTGATTTTATTTTTGATTACATATATTTAAGGCGTAATATGACTGTAAAGTCATTGTCGGATGTGTGTGTGTGTGTGTGTGTGTGTGTGTAAGTGTGTAAGTGTATATGAGTGTAAGTGTATATGTGTGTAAGTGTCTATGGGTGAGTGTAAGTGTCTATGGGAGAGTGTAAGTGTCTATGGGTTAGTGTAAGTGTCTATGGAGATTGTGTGTGTGTGTGTGTGTGTGGTGTGGGTGTGTGTGTGTGTGTGTGTGTTAAATAATAGACATGCAGTAAATGGCACTAAGAATAAAATAGTAATAATAATAATAATAAAAATATGATGCAAAGCAGTAAAACATATGAGTTAAAGCAGTAAAACATGAGTTAAAGCAGTAAAACATGAGTTAAAGCAGTAAAGCAGTAAAACAAAAGCATACTAATCCCACCGTTGGTGTTAGGTCACACCTCTATTGATTTACTGATTTACTGTTTTAAAGGTATAAAAATGTTAATAAATATATGAGTTAAAGCAGTAAAACATATATGTTAAGTAAATATATGAGTTAAAGCAGTAAAACATATGAGTTAAAGCAGTAAAGCAGAAAGTTAAAACAGTAAAGCAGAAAGTTAAAGCAGTAAAGCAGAAAGTTAAAGCAGTAAAGCAGTAAAACAAAAGCATACTAATCCCACCGTTGGTGTTAGGTCACACCTCTATTGATTTACTGATTTACTGCTTTAAGGTATGTAATGTTAATAAATATATGAGTTAAAGCAGTAAAACATATGAGTTAAAGCAGTAAAGCAGAAAGTTAAAACAGTAAAACAGAAAGTTAAAGCAGTAAAGCAGAAAGTTAAAACAGTAAAGCAGAAAGTTAAAGCAGTAAAGCAGAAAGTTAAAGCAGTAAAGCAGAAAGTTAAAGCAGTAAAGCAGTAAAACAAAAGC
>JABUQX010104506.1:0-20000 GCA_015478945.1 Trachelipus rathkii | reverse complement strand
TTATATATATATATATATATATATATATATATATAATATATATAGAAAATATATCTATATCTATAGTATATATATATATATATATATATATATATATATATATATATATATATATATATATATATATATATATATGTGTGTGTGTGTGTGTGTGTGTGTGTGTGTGTGTGTGTGCATGTGTGTGTTTGCAGACAATAAAAGACAAGGAAAATAAAGAAAATTAATACAAAAAAATCAACAAACCCTTTACACACCGTTTTTGTGGGTTATAATTGAATTAGAATAACCCAGATTGGATTGTGTCAAACTGGATGACAATGAATACCATATGTTGTTGAAAAAAATAGGAAACATATAAATTGAATGTATCCAACCAAGACTATATTCCTTAATGTGATAGAGAAAAGAGATTCAAATTAAATGAATACTTTACATAACATTTTAGTGGCTTAAAACCGAACGGTCGAAAACCGAACGGTGTAAAACAGGACAAGAACAGAAAACCTTCACTCTGAATATATTTTAGATCAAAACCTTGATTTCCTTAAGAATGAGGCTCAAAATCAAATGAACTATTTACTTTTGATTTTGTGAATAAAACAAGCCATCAAAACCTGGACGAGTGAAAACCGGACGATACTGAAGGACATTCATTGTTGATATCATTCTTAGACCAGTAATTTGAAGATTTCCAAGACCTAATTACTAACTTCTGATAGGAAGAGGTTCAAATGAAGTGAAACTTTTTTTTTTTTATTTTTGTGACTTAAAACCGAACATTGTAAAATCGCACTAGACAACTTGAGATTTACTTGATTATGCCGACAGAAGTATCATTGTATGGATTTAAAACCTTCAGTAGATTTGAATGCTGCGAAAGTAACTTATATTCGTGTGTGATTGTTCTCTAGTTTTGATTGGGTGTTGTTGTTTGGATTAAGGTGGGGTGGGGGTTTTACTAAAACTGCACCCCCCCTTGTCCATTTTAGTATTTTGAAATTAGCCCCCCAATGGAAAAGAACTGAAATGTTGCATTTTCTTGCCCACCAAATGAGAGAAGAGATCATTGTATTATAAACTAAGCAGTATTTAAATCTGGATGTTTTAATATTAATTTTCCCCATATTCTCTAAATTAAGTTTAATTTCTCGAGAATAAAAAGAACGTGTCATAATTGTTTTGAAATTTCCATTCAAATAATTAATTTTTATTGTTTATTCAGTCAATGTTAAATTTTCAGGGAATGTAGATAAATGTATTTAGTACTTATTTTAAAAAATATCCATGTGTGTGTGTCATTTAATATAATTAATTAGATTAATAATAATAAGTGAATAATAATAATGAAATTAATGGTTAAATAAATAATAAATAATAATAATAATAATAATAAAATAATATTACTGAAGAATATAAGACGAACAATAATGAATACGCATGATATGAATAGTAATAATGGAATTGGATCATTTGTATAAATACATTTTTATTATGTGTAATTGTTATTAATGATAATATGATAATAATTTAAGTCATGAAATGAGAGTTAATAATAATAATAATAAATTATAGGTTAAGAGTAAAATAAAGATTATAGATTAATAATAATAATAATAATAATTAATAATAATAATAAATTTCTATTTTTTTTTGTTTTGAAAAATTGGTTGTGCATCCGTGTTGAAGTTGTTTTAGTTAGCTCGAAATTTAACGTTTTTTTTTATTATTTTTTATTTTGATTTATTTATTTTTTTTTTTAACCATTGTTATATATGGTATAAATGAAGTTTATCTAAAAATTCAATGTGGTAACTATGGCATATTAAATAGAAATAGTTATTTGGATATTAATGAGATCTATAAAGTATATGTTAGTCTTTTGAGACTAGAATATTGTCGTGTTGATTTTTGGCATGGTGGGTAGAACCGATGAGGCTTAAATAGAAAAGCGTGGGTGGTGGGGTTATTTGATTATGAAGATGGATAAGCGTATAGGAAATCGCTGTATATTTATGACGAGGCTTGTGGAGGAAAGGCTGCGCTGTGCATTCGCTACCTATGACTACTAGTAGTATGGTGCATCCAAAAGGGCAAATTTTTCTTTTAAAAAATGCTTTTTAAGAGATTTAGAGTTACGGGACGTAATCAAAACTTCACCCTTCCAATTGTCTGATCACTATTTTAAATTAATTGATAGTAAGGATATGAACTCGATTGATGGAATATATTTTTTAATTGTTTAACTTTCAACATTTATTTACCTTTCAAGGAGATATTTAGAACTGTCAGCAGAGATATATGTATTTTTCACATCTACTGAAAATTAATATCGATCTAATATATATATGTTTATTTATAAAAAAAAAAAAAAAAAAAAAAGAATATTGCTTGAGTACGTAGTAAAAAAAAACAAAGTAATAGAGAATTACAAGAGTGTGCGAAAAGTTTCATGCTTTAACGGTTTTGATAAAAAAAAGAATTTGGAAGCTGTTTTTGCTATTATTGGCGAATATTTAAATTTCTTTTCCTATTGTATTTCTTGAAGAGTGTTTGAAATATTTTTCCTATTGAAATTAACCTTTTTCAAAATTACTTTAAATTTGAGCCTTTAACTCACCATCGTCGACACTGACGGTTACGTCTACCGTCCTGTTGGACTTATTCAGAGGAGGGTCTTGGCTTGCTTGTCATGTGCGTTCCTGCAGTTTGTGATGTTTGGGCTGACTTGATGATTATCAGGAGGAAAGACCGGCGACCATGTCAGGCAATGTTCTTCTCGTTGGGTGTTATGAGTATGGGGTGAGGTTAGTGTTTTGCTGCGGATTATTGCGGCTCGTTGATTTTAGGCTTACCGAGTGTGATCCCTTTTAATAGATTAGTTTGGGTGATGGAAAATTGTGAGTTTTAAAAAAGTATTCTATTCTAGCAACATGAAGAGAATATTCTAAGGAAAATATATTTAATCTAATAAGAGGTAGATGAATTATTCTTATAAAAAAAAATATAAGAGAGATTCATAGATCAAATCTCTCTCTCTCTCTACTCTTGTGCTCCTCTCAGCGTCGCTCTTCTCTCGAATTCTCGTCTCTTCGTTGCTCTATCTCCTCTTTGGCGTTGCGATCTTCTCTCTCGATCTTGTATATTTAGTATTATTAGTATATTAGTATATGATATAATAATAATATGATAGTATTATTATTATATATATAATATATATCATTATATATATATATATTTATATATATTATAGGGACAAGTCAATTGATATATGTTTATATATGTTATCATAATTTTCAAAGTCTTTCGAGCAATCATTCTTAGTATCCAAATTATTCCCAAATTTCAAAATCTAGAAATATTTTATATGTCTATATTTTAATGTTGGTGATGCTTGAAACCAAAGCCATACATTTAAATATAATGGTTTTAAATTATTCTAGTAATTTTTACTTTTTAATGAAGCAAAAGATTCTTAGACTCAGAAATTTTTTGATAAAAACTAATTTTAATATAATATTTAACAAGGTAGCGCCTGGACTACAAATCCTAAACCTCTGGGACAGAATTTTAATTAACGTATCAAATTGGTATGGGCAGTTAAACAAAGTGCATGAAGAGTTGGTGCAGGAAATACTTTTGTAGGCTATGGCCTGTTTTTCTCTTTGTTACTTTGCAGAGAGAAATGACCACCGTAATCGTTCCCAATTCGTACAGTAATGTTACGGTTGAACCGTCGTGTAGTGAGGAAAAAAACGCTACTTCATAAACTCTAACATTAACCTATTATGATTTCTTTAAAATGTTGGTGGTGCTTCTTGGTATCGGGTGTCATCATTCTCTACTTGGCACATGGTATTAACAAAAACCTTACCGTTTAGAAGACAATAAAGTTTCGTATCGATTCGCCCTCTAACCTCTCTAAAAAGGAATAATAATTTGTAATTTCAAGATCTGGGAGTAAATAAAGTACAGAATCTCGTTATAAATCCGTTAAAGTCAAAGGGTTATGATTACATCCTTCTTTTAAAAAAGTACTGGATCTACTTTAATGAACATCTCTACTTTACACTTATTCTCGAAAATTTAAAAGACCCGCGTGGTTCAAAATTCGGAGCAAGTCAACTACTTTCAAATTCAACAAACTTAAATCTCATGCATTTAAAGATCACGCCAAACACCTCTTACCTGATTCTAAATACACCAAAAACTGTGACCTGCGATATCCGTCAATGTTTTCTTTACGGTGTTCTGGTGTTTCTTATAAAACACAGTAAAATCTAATCCATACATCGGCTCGGTTCCAGAATCCTCTATAATCTCCAACATTAATTCGAAGTTAACAGTAATAAACGTCTCGCTCATTGGAGTCTGCTGGTATCCGAAACCAAAAGGCTAAAAACCATTACGGTGATGTACATTAGAATTCTATTTTCATGGTATTCACCCTCCCACCCTAAAAAGAATTAAGAATTGCTGAAAGACTTCGTATGTATGCGTAGATAGAAAAACATCTATACAACAATTTTGACGTCCTTTGAGTAGCTATGAGTATTTTGAGCTTCCTTAGAGCGTGTTATTATTTTTAGCATTTTTTACTTTTGTGCATAGTTCCCTACCTGAGTTTACAATCTTCTCTTAGTTAGTGTATTAAGAGCTTTAACGCGAGAAAACAACTACAACCAGTAGATAGGGGAGCTAGCCCAGTTTCCCTCGCCTTCAGACATCTTAAGGGTTTTGAATCTGATTTTGATAGAATACAGTTTTTTTTCTTCCTTTTAACAACTGGTACTATTTACACTACTGTGTTGAAGCTATGGATCTCCCCTCTCGCCCCTACACATTTCTTTTTATGTGGTGGCAGTTACGACTTCATTTAATTGGTATATCTATGGGGTATGAAACAGTGTTCTGTTTTCTTGATGACGTGTAGTAGGCCTGAGGGCCCTCTCCGTAGTTTGGCCAACACACACCATTGGTCTCGACGGTATGTTGGAGTGATTGATTTTTTATCTTCTCCACATCCGCTTCCTTTAACGCACAACCCAACGTTCTCTCATATTTCTTGACTAATCAACTCTACCACTACCAATATTAGAATATTTAACGAATGGAGACTCTCTTTTAGACAAATCCACACTGCCTATCTCTGTTCCTTGATACCCTGCCTCTCTTGGACAACCAGCGCCTACCTTTACCTTTAGCGTTTATTCTTAAACCTACTTCCCAACCCTTTTTTCTTACATTCATTGGTACAAATCTGTCATACATTCTCTCAATCATTATATAGGTTAATCTTGGGATGATGGCTATCCTCACTCTCTCTCTAAGTAGCTGCTTACGGGCCTAGTTGCTGTTCTCCTACTCTTCTTCGATTAATGAAGAATTAAAATACATTTTCATTAGTACGTTTCAAGAAACGTTCCGTATCCAACCTACATTATCAAAGGCTTCACCTTATAAAAGCATAAAAATAATTTCTACAAACCCCCCAACCACCCTTGTGACCAACACACAATCTCCTCACCTATTTCTATATCTCCATCTTCCAACCTACCTATCATGAGAACACTAATCCTCAAAACATTTTACCTTCTATTCCTTTAAGACTTTAAAAGCTTCCTCAGGGGACACCTCTTTCTCTCTAAAAGAAGAATCTTCAAACCGTCCCAACTCAACTTACCCAACAATATAGCATCTCACAATGCATATACCAAAATCTCCTGCCATCAATGCCCCTCACATTATTATAAACCTACACAAATATAATTTTATCAGAAGACTTGGTCAACATAAACACTTACGATCTAACATCCCGACTCTCAAAATTCTGCTCTTACCTCACATCATAGATTTAGTCTCAATCACAACATTAACATAAAAAATACGTGCCCCAATCTTAGATCGTACTAGACCCCACCAAACGAAAACTCCATAAAATCACTATGCATACAGAACCTCTTTAATTGTAACCTAAACAAAAATCGGAGGAATATACGTTCAATTTTAATCCCACAACTAAACAACATTTCTACCACCAACACCATTTTCAAAAATTAAAAAAACAAATTTTTACTTAAATATTTAAACTACTTTCATATTTCAACTGTTTTTACAAATCTTTACAAATTTTAATAATTTTTACTTGTCTTCAAATAAAACTCT
Organism: Trachelipus rathkii; assembly: GCA_015478945.1. Classification (NCBI taxonomy): domain Eukaryota; kingdom Metazoa; phylum Arthropoda; class Malacostraca; order Isopoda; family Trachelipodidae; genus Trachelipus; species Trachelipus rathkii. The sequence continues at coordinate 13,838 of JABUQX010104506.1, read as the reverse complement.
CCGTCGTCTGAGGAGGCGTCCAGAAAATTAAGACCGATAAGCTTTATACGCGGGGTTTAACATTCTTATGAGGACTCTGTCTTTGTAAAAATACTTTTATATAAATATATACAAAATAAGGCCTATCCTAATATAAGAACATTACTTCAAATAAGGGTTGATTTATATAAAATTGCTTTTGTAATTATATATATAATATCTATATAATATATTATATTATTATATTATGTATATATTATATATATAAATATATATATATATATAATATATTATATATATATATATATATATATATATACTAATATATAAATATATTATATATAATAATATATATATATATATTTAATCAAATTATATAATAAATATTATGCGCTCATGAGTGCCTTTTATTCAAACTCGTTTTTACTTGTGTCCCTTCCCTCCTCTCTAAGCTCCTAATTGGTTTCTCTGTCCCCTTTTTTGTGTGCCCCATGTACCAGTAATTTGAACAAGCCACCACCTTCCATAGTGTTTGGTCTGTTTTGTGTTTATTATGCCTTTTTTTCTTTCTCTCCTCTTAAACCAAATTGATAATGCCTTTTTAATTGTATATGTTGGATAGCGGTGGTAGGCTTGACCTGACAAGTAATTCGAATCTCTTTAACGTGGTGTCCTTCTTGTTGGCCTCTTCTTCTTGACCTTTGCTCCTTTCCTATTCAATATTAGTCTTTATTCACCCTCCCTCAAATGTGCGTATACTACTCTTCAAATACAAAAACGCAATAAATAAAAATTTGTTCTCAATACCCCAATAACTCAGTTTCATTCTCTTCTACTTAACTACTCTATTTCCTCTCCTCTCCTCTCTCCTCCTCTCTCTCTCCTCTCTCCTCTTCTCACTCACTGACTCCTTTTTTTTTTACAGTGGTCACTCACGCACTCACGGGCGATGCCCTATTCCAAGGAAGGGGTTGTTTGCACGCCTCAGAAGTTCACACAACGCAAATTACGCAGATGAGACACAGACGCAGGCTTTGAACGTGCGGGAGGAGATTAAATTTCAGCAGGAAACACAGAAAGAGGAAGAGAATTCCACAGAAACAGAAGATGAGCACATGAAATCAGATTGGGGAAGCACGCGCCTATTGTGCGAAACAAATAATAAAGAAGCCATGGATTTAAGCAATATTGCTCACCATACAACAAAAAAAACTAAAACATTAGAAACGCTTAGAAATCACAGCGATCCACCTCCATCCGGTTCCTGTGATACGAGGACGCTTTAAAGGTGAGGACCGCGAGTTGAACCATAGTCCTCGAGTACCTGGCCGCTCTTGGTTAACCTACATAATACGAAAAAAATGGATTTGAAAAAGATAAAGCATACATATAACATCAATTAACTTAAAATAAAAGCAACAACATCGCGCGCAAAGATAGAGGGTCAAGTTGAAGTGGAAGGTACACTACGAACAGCGATTTGTAGAAAATAATATAAGCTCTTGGCCTTAGTGACTCGAAAACAGCTCTGATTCCAAAAAGTCCGTGTTTCTAATCGGTTTGGAATGTGATTATAATTGTAAAGGCAATCCAAAAAACGTCAAGAATTTGAATATCAGAACACGCCCACCCCAGGATATGATGGAGTCGGAGCTAAGACTACCCAGTAGGCCCTTGCGTATAATATAGCTGATTAGCATACTGCGACCCACTAATGACTGAGGAATTGTCAAAATTTCCGGAAAAAAAAGTCTCGAATAAACAGCCCTTTAAAATACAGTAAACTCCCAGTGTTCTTTTTAAAAACAGGACCCACAATCTCCCTAATAGCAAAAACCGTGTCTGATGTGATTGGTTTAATTACCTAAGGATACTATTTTTTATAATGTTTAGAGAGTCTATAGTATATCATATGTTCAACAAAGAGACGAGAGAGACTGCGTGTCGAAAAAAGAATAAAGACCTTTATTTAGGTTATTATTAGTGTTTGGTAATACCTGTCGTTTTTTTTTACCACCGAAAGAGGGAGAATAAAATTGGCTCCGAAGATGAGATCTTTTTTTTTAATGACCCAATTAAATTTCCAATCACACAAAACAAGGGTTGAGACGCGCTCTACCCCAACCGTGGGAAAGATTCCACAAACAAATATCCCAAGAGATCAAAGCATGAGCGGAGATACCAGATTAACAGAGCATCCGAAGATTAAGTGACCTGACGATATTCGGCACATTCTAAGTAGTAAAAATGAGCCGGGTAAGAACAAAGATTTTGAAATGTGATGTTGTATAAGAGACAGGTGATTTATAGCACTTATGTGTGAGTCGATGTCATCGGCATAACAGAAATGGTGCGAAGAAATACCGAGTGTTATAGGATGTGCCTGCCAGGTGAGAAGATCATTAATGAAAAGTAAGAATAAAGTAGGAGATAAGACAGAACCCTGAGGAACACCACAATTTATTATCTGAAAAAAGAGAAGTCGCCCACGAGTAGAAAGATGTCAACAATAAGCCGAATTTTGCCTAGCAATTGATGTGAAGAAACTTTGACAAATAAGTAAAAAGCAAACCTTGCACACGGGAGTGCCTGAAAACACCACAAGTGAGAAGGGAGCTTGCGAGAGCAGTATGAGAAGCGTAAAACTCTCCAATACCCGCGTCAAATGCTTTTGATGGTATGTCAAAAGCCGCCACCACGCAAGTCTCCTCGTAGTTTAAAATAATGGGGCTGGAAAATGCCTATACATCAGCCTAAAGATAGGAAAAGTGTATTATCTCCAGGTAGACCATGACGATATGCGCTCGATGCCCCAGCCGCCTTATTACTAAGAAGGACAATTGAGACCTTCCTGATGCGGAAGATTAAAGAATGAATGATAGGATTCCAGATAGTATAAAGTCAAATGTGATCTAAGACAGAAAATATCGATTGCCCACCGTTGAGAATGAAAGAAGTTTCAAAGAGCAATAGCTAATGCAATGAGTGTATTGCAAGTGAGGAGCTATAGATCTAAATCTGTGGAGAAATTTAGGGCGAAGTTTTGAGGATCAGAGATCTACCTTTTTTTGGAAAATCGGTATCCCATATCCGATTGCAAATTGGCAATTTGGACATGGCCCTGCGTGCCTTCCAACACAGATGGAAAGTGTTATTATGGGACATAGAGAATATAAGCGTTGAACGGAGAGGCCCGAACACATTTTTATTTGTAAAAGACGCATGACTATTTGATAAAAGTCCAAAATAAAACCAATGTATTGTAATAAAAGAGTTCACACTTGAAATAAATATGTAAAAAACAAGTTTAATTATATGTAACACTTAAGTGGAGGGTCTAAATTAAATTAGTCCCTCGAGCACGGTGAAAGGCAACACTCCCTCAAAGACTCTAGAGGCCCAACTAGGAATGCCATCTATATTAGGACCGGGTCGCCCACCCTCGGCGCTTCCTAAAGCGTTCGTTAGATTTCAGGAGCCCATTCAACCAATCAAATTTTTTACGTTATAATTCCAGTTATTTCAATTTTGTTTTCTTCTTTTCTCATCTTTTCCCTTTTTTGAAAATTAACAGAAGTTCCTTGAACCATAAAAAAGTGCCATGTCGCTCTTGTTAAAATAAATAATCATTTCGCGCCCCTAATAGAAGTTAGTCTAAATTGCGCCTAAGAAATGTGTTAAGCCTACACGTAATGCCGCCCGAAAGCAAATTCCCCTGTAATACTTTTAAACATATACCCGAGAATTTTCCTTTTTAACAGAAAAAAAGAACTTACCCTATTATAAAAAAAGATGAGCCTTCGGGCTACGTTAGTCCAAAGATATGAGTAGATATGGAGGTGAGTCTTTCGTCAAATTACTGTTTTTTTCAATACTTTGTTTTACCTTTTCTATATTAGTTGTTTTTATAATAACGATAGAAAACGGAAAATTAATATGTCTATTTTATTTAGCAATTAAGAATTATTAAAAATATATTTCAATTTGACTTTTCTTACATATAAACCTAGTTGAATAATGGCAATAGCGATAATATATAGATACTATAAAGTTCGCCTAGAAATTAACCCTATGATAAAATTTTTATTAATGCAAAATGTTACATCTTATGAGAAAAGGATATACTGTGTAATGGTATATAAGTATTATTAGATAATAGTATACTATACTGATATTTATTTAATTATTAATATATATAAATTATCCCTAGTTATATATAATTATATGTATAATATAACTAGTATAAATATTATATATCATTATTTATATATATATAAATATATAACTATATATATATAAAAGTAAAGTATATATATAAATTATGATATATATGGAAATTACAGCCCGTATTATTATTAAATCTTTGTTGATTACTTAAATAAAATTTAACGCCGCCAAAATGCTTTTAATATACACTGTCTTTTATTGGATCCCTTAAAATTTATATTGTTATTAACAATTACTAATCTGTGTTAACTTTAAATTTATCACAAAACTGTTAAAAGTAAGCTTTAAATTTAGAAATCATTCTTTTTGTAATTACTTCCATTGATGTTAATGTAAAACAAAGTTGTGCTTGAATGTAATACAAATATGCTCATCTCCTTTAGAGTTCGAAGAAGATCTCTTCAGGTAGATGGTAAATACTACGCAATATCATTACTATTTTTTCGATGTTCAAAAATCACGAGATTTAGTTCTTAGTATCAAGATGTTCTGTGTAAACTTTTGGAGTAAGGCTTGTTTTATTTCCTTTAAATTCTTTATATTATATAGTTTTTTGTTATTAAAACATATTGGTATTTCCGTCTATATTACAATTTAGCCAAAATCTCCTCGTGAATCGAATCGAACGTCTTTAGTTTTCACCCTGTTCTTTATATAATGTATCCCAATTTCTTTTATACCAAAAAATGTATGGGGCATTTGCAGAATCTTCTTCCCCTAAAAAGATCGTTAAGCGTACAGAAAGTGTTAACTATTTCATTTATGGTTATTTCTATTGTTGCAGCAAATTTTTAAATTATAATGATTAAAAGTTTGCTGTGAATAGGTGCTCCTATGGGAAGTTATAAGAAGCAGGCTAGAGCAACGTGAGTGAACACAAAATTTTATATTATCAAAACCTTAGAGATCAAAGATTATATAGTGTTTGTCTCGATTAATGGTATGACCGATTCGAGGTAAAATCATTTGTTTCACCAATGAGGGTCGGCAAGTTCAAATGACAGATGCCATTGCAAGAAAGTATGTAATATCAATAATCAATCAACTTGAAAATAATAACAGAAAAATCCAGAAAAGAAAGAGAAACGAAAAAGCTTTTGAGCATTTTTGGCAGGAGAACTTTTTTTATTATGGCAAAGATAATATTAATTAAACAGTAGTTTCAAAACTTTTTTAGGTTCAAGGCACCCATAGCCTCATCAAAGAAGATACACACACCCACATACATACATACATATATAGCTATATATAAGTAATATATATTATATTATATTATATATATTATATATATTATATAATCAATTAATATATTAATGTATAAATACAAGACTTACCCTAATATAACTATCAATAATATATGTTAATAAATTATAATAACATACTACCCAATTCAAACATTTGATATTATTAAAAATAGTTATATATAATATTTATAGAAATAAATAAATATATATATTATATATATAAATATATATATATTATATTATATATAATAAATTATATCCATTAAAAAAATATTGTAATTGATCAAATATATATTAGAAAACTAAGTAATTGTGAATAAAAATAAAAATAAAAGCTTATTGTATATAAGCTGTTTTTCATTTTTTACTAATATAGGAATAATAATATATAAATATATATATATTGACTATAATAATTTGATATAAAATATTATAATATATAATATATATAATATAATATAATGCAAATATAATATATAATAAATTATTTGTGAGCTATGACTAAAATATAAATTAAATAAATAATATATTAAATTATATATTAATTAAATATAATATTAAATATATATATATTATAATAATACTAATATATATATATACAATAAATATATATTAATATTTAATATTATATTTATATTATATATTATATATATATATTAATATATATATAGTAATTATATATATAAATATATATATATTAAATAATATTAAATTATAATATATAATATATTATTAATATATATACATATATATATAATATAATATATATATAATATATATATATATATATATATATAAATATTATATATATATTTATTATCAATTTTTTATTATATATTTATACCAAAAAAAAAAATTTTTTTTTTCAATATTCTTAATAGTATGAATAATTAAATAGTATATATATATATATAATATATATATATTAAATATAATATATTTATAATATATAATAATAATATTATTATTATATTATATATATATATATATATATATATATATATTAATATATATACTATATATTATATATATATATAAATTATATAATTTTTTCTCTAAGAGTCTAATGCTAAGAAGGTAGATAGGAAAACCACAAATTTTGAATAATTATTCAAATCCTATCCTGTGTTCATAATTTTCCCTTGAACTGGAAAAGGCATTATCCTGTACGAACGCGTGTAAATGAGGGGCAATCGAGCAAAAGCAGCGTTTTAAAAACCATTCTGGTTTGTAATAGTTAAAAATAGATTCTTGGTGAATAAAAGGCTTGTTTTTAGCGGTTCCTTGGGGGTTACGCGGCATGCGAGGTAATAATATCTGGGGTATCAATGGGGGGGTAAGGGGTCTGAGGTGAGTTATTTAATTTATAGAGCATTGTTTCTGATTTTTTCTTTTTTCTTATATTATTTATTGTATATATATATGTACCAATAAATTTTAATTAAAAATATGTTCTATATAAAATATATTTCATATTTTAATACATTTAAAAAATATATACTATATATATATATATATATTATATATATATATATAATATATTTATATATATATATATATATAATCTATTAAAACACCCTTAATATCAATCTTTTTATGCTCTATAAAGTTATTATACTATTATAAATATATATATATATAATTATAATACCCGGAATAGCATTATATCCTATTTTATAAACTTCAATTAAAATATGGGAGACAACACATATACCTAAAAACAATGAAGATAAAGTTAGTGTATATTACATATATAACTGACGTATATATATTTATCGTATAGGGTATATTTTATATTAATAGTACAATTTCCTAAGTAAAATTATTTTATCATTCGAATATACTTAAAAATTATTATTACAAATTAACATTAAAATTACAAGTTAAAAAAATTTATTAATTTCTTATATATATATTATATTATATATTATATATAAATATTAAAATATTTATAATATATATATAACAACTAATAAATAGCTTACAAAGCAATGTGAGGAGATATAATTATATTAATTTAATTATAATATTATTTAAATGAAAAAAAAAAATTTTCTAAATTATTATATTATCATATTTATTTATATATAATGTATATATATATATAATATAATAGTTAAGCCGATTTAGGTATTCATTCAATTAAACTTATGATGAAGAAGGGAGATGAAAAAAATAACTTTTTAAATATAAAAATACTTTAAAATGTAAAATATATTTTACTCATTTTAGGAGAAAATTATCACACAATTGTTTTCTCGATAAATTAAGTGCAACATTAACGTTTTTTTTTTCGATGAAATTTATTGCACAATTTTTTTGCGATTTTTTAGCGTTCAATTGACGTCATAATTTTAAAAGCAAACACTGAAATAAAATTATTATTATTATTATTATTATTATTATTATTATTATTATTATTATTATTATTATTATTATTATTATTATTATTATTATTATTATTATTATTATTATTATTATTATATAAATCATTTATGAATAGACAATTTAACGCGTGGTCACTAATCCTCTCTCTTCACGAGATGTTTAATGTTCCGAATCAATTTAACAAGAAATTTAAAATTTTAATTTAGTTTGTCCTTCCAAGCGGAAAATGAGATTTTGAGCGAGAACTCAAATAAATTCAGCTTTCAATATTAATATCAGACGTGGAATTTGAATTTCTATTATTTTTATTATTTATTTATTTTTATATTATTTATTAAATATTAATTTATTTATTTTAAATGTAAAAATGAAATAGTTACCCATACTATTTATATTTGTTTATTCTTTTTGTTTTTCATTTTAATGTAACTATTTATTTTTTTAAAATATTTATATTAGTTATATAAGGAAAGAAAAACATGATTTAACAACAAAATATTATTATTTTCTATTCCTTTGTTTAATGGCCAATTTAGCTTTTTATTTGTTTTTTAGAATATAACTACCTACAGGCGCACAAGGGTAAGCGCACCACGCACCGCACCACACCAAAAGTCATTTTTGTCGAACCGCACGGCACCTCTATATTTCAATGCGCTCCGCGCACCACGTACGCGCACCAACTATATTAAAAATTGCCCTGCAACCGGATACACTGGATTGTGTGTGGCGCACCAAACCGTTACCGCACCGCACCAAAATGTATGCACCACGCACCGCACCTGGTGCGTCGGCCAACCCCACTATCTTTAAAGGATAACAATTCATTTTAAGGAATTCCGAACCCCTTACCCCAACCTGATTGAGTGTTGGATACATTATGATTGGAATTTCTTCTATTTCTTTTGGTATTCTTTTATTGCGTAATCCTGTAGTTTATTACCTATTGTTAGTTGCGGCCAACCCCACTATCTTCATTGGATAACTTTCGTTTGAAGTGATTCCGAACCCCTTACCCCAACCTGTGAGTGTTGGCGAGTTTATTCTTTATTCTTTATTCTTTAGTCTTTAAGTCAATATCTTTAGCTATACTATCACATTACACAATGTAAAAAAAATCTTTTTAACATTGTGTGATCTGCTACTCTCTGACCCATTTATGAAGGAGAGCTTAGTTAACAAAGTTCGGAACAGACTAACACAAATTTCTGATTCAAATGAGGTTTAAACACAAATTTGCGTTGAAGCGAACTTTCTACCATCATTTATTTACATACTACAACGAATAATTTTCAATTATTCTGTTATAATTTTATTATTAGTTTTTTTTTTTTTTATTCTAAGTACATTTTTTTTTACAACGAAAATCCCTATAAAGGGTTGACAATTAATAATTAATATTTTTAATTAATTTATTTATTTATTTTCAGTTAATTTATTAGCAATAAAGTATATTTAACTCACCCAAAGGGCAAACCCGCCAAAGAAAATGGCCATGGCAGCCGGGTCTTCGGCTTCCGGGGGATCCTTTTATGAAATTTCCTCAACCAGACTTGCAACATAACAAAAAATAGTTTACATGAATCTGTTAACACAAAGGTTATATCTATTTCATGCTTTCTCAACCGGAGGACTATTTTCGCCTCACTCGCATCCTCCCGCGCGACGCCCAAAGTTTGGAGGCGTCGCTCCCGATCGAAACCCCCTCATGAGCCGCGCCTCCCGTTTCGCCGTAATGGTCACGGTGTGGGTCACAAAAAATAAAATATTAATGATGTGTGATTAATAAATTATTCTGTACACTCAAAGGTGTGACGACTAGTGCGGCGCCATTATATTTTACGTCACTACTTAATAAAAAAAACAAATATAACCTAGTACTATCAAATCATGCATCCAAAAGCATCTTTTATTAAGGAATTTATATATAGGTACTATGTAATGTAGATAAATACGATTATATATACCTACATACTATATATCACTACTATTATTATCTGTCCTACATTACGTAGGTTCTAGAATAAGCCCTATACTACTAAAATTTTTTTTTATATATATATATTAGTATTATTTATTTTTTTAATAAGTTTTATTTAATATTTTATTAATTATAAATATTAATATTATTTAATTTTACATTTATATATTTGTAATAAAGATTATATATATTTAATAATAACGCTTAGTAATTATATATATATTATATATTCGTAATATATTTATAAATTATATTTTGTAATTTATAGGCCTTTTTTCCTTACCTGTTCCAAAATTTACATATTATAGCTTATATAATTAATATATTTCGAAGATATAATTATAATATACATAATATAATACTTCAATTAAAAAAAAATATATATTATATATATTATATTATATATATATATATGGGCTGTTAAGATCACCTTAGCTATCTAAGAGTTAATAACTGTATACGTTTGGCTGTTGGCGTGATTTTTATTTTTTTTTTTTTTTTTACATTTTGTATAATAAGTATACGCCTGAATATATAACATCCAGAAGAGTGTGTAAAGTTGGCGTTGAAAGGTTTTTTGCCCAGAGAAAGAAACCCTGTGATTCTATTTGGATATCGTGTTCGGTATTTCCCTTGCATTGAATATTTTCATTTTTTGAAATATCGAAATAAAATCTACATTAAGGAGGTGAGGTACGGAAAATAAATGTGAAATTTAAAATATTCTAAGATGAAGGAGGGAGGAGGAAATACCCCGAAAATAAACGTGTGGAAGAGAAGAGCTTATTAAATAAAATAAAATAAAAATTAATGATTGAAGAGTGCTCTATTATACAAGAAGTAACATAAAACACGCTGAACAAATCTCGTCATTTTGTAGCCTTTAAAACCGCGACTAGCGCTATCCCCCGTTAAGTTATTAAGAATCCGCGGAATTAAATTAACACAAATAACTAATAGATAATGACTATATGATGTAAAGATAAATACAAACCTGTAATTTGAATGTATCCAAGACCTACACCTTAAATCCAGAGAGAAATGAGGTTTAAAACAAATGAACCCCTTTAAATATCACTTATGCGACTTAAAACCGGACGAGCGAAAACCGTACAACACTGAAAACTATGTTTCAGAAATAAATCTAAAACCGGTAATTTGAATGTATTGCAAAACCTAATTTAATTCAGAAAAAGAAGGGAATTTAGAACAAATAAAACTTTGGTAGAATAAACCCGAATGGTTCGAAAGCCGACGGATGACAATGAAAACCATGTTCTGCAGAAATAAATTTAAAATCTGTAATTCAAATGCTTCCAAAGTTCCAAGATCCAACTTTAGTTTCTGAAGGATGACCGAAATTCAAATGAAAAGAATCCTTTACATATCACATCTGTGGTTTAATGTCAGATTAGCTAAAACTGAATGATCCACTGGAGAACATCTATTGTTAAAACCATTCTAAAATTTGTAAGTTTTACGTATCAAAGACCTAAACCTTGGCTCAGGGCTTAGGGGGTTTACCCCTCTTTTATGTCTTTAAAAAGGTTCTCAATGAATATAAAATTTCATTAGTTGCTGAAGAAACTCAATTAAAAAATTTAATAATTTCATATTTTAATTTAATAATTTTCGACATTTCAAAAATTAATTCAAGTTTCTTGATAAAACGAACGTGTCATAATTGTTTCGCGGCTTCACCAAAAATAAATTAATTTTAATTTTAATTTATTTTGCTGGTCATTTTATGATCGAAAATATAATTTAAATAAATCATTTTCTCTTTAATAATAATAATAATAATAATAATAATAATAATAATAATAATAATAATAATAATAATAATAATAATAATAATAATAATAATAATAATAATAATAATAATAATTAAAAAAAAAAATAAAAAATAAATAATAGTATTAATGATAATAATATTACTTAAAAAAAAAAATAAAATAATAATAATATAATATAATAATAATAATTAAATATTAAATAATAAATAATATTAGTAATAAGATAAATAAATTATAAAATAAGAACAAACTCACAAAAATGATAATAATAATAATATTAATTAAAAAAAAATAATAATAATAAATTATAATAATAATGAATAATAATAATAATAATAATAATAATAATAATAATAATAATAATAAAAGATGCATAAAATGCATTTTAAGAACAATAATTAATATTATTAATAAAATTGTAATAGTATAATAATAATTATAATAATAATAAATTCTTAATTATAAACCAGGACTAAGCTTTTAAATATGCAGCTAGTGTAATTAATAATAATAATTATATTACAATGATGATGATAGTCACAATATGAGTATAATAATAATAATAATAAATAATAATAATAATAATATTATTTATAAAAACCTAATTATTAATTAAAATTAATAAAAAAAAAAAAAAAAAAATATTAATAATAATTAATGAATTATTATAAAAATAATAAAAAATAATAGTAATAATAATATAATAATAATCAATAATAATAAATAATAATAATAAATTAAATAAATAATAATAATTAATATAATACATTAATATTAATGCAAAAAAATCAAAATATTCTATTAGAATAAAACTAATAAGAAATTTCTCTTTCTCTTTCTCTTTCTCCTCTCACACACACTCATACACCACATACTCACACACAATCACAAGACACACACACGACTACACACACACACATCAACACACCATAACACACACACACACACCACACAACACACACACATCAACACCACACACACACACCACTTTTTAGATCTATAATATCTCTCATCTACTATCTAAGCTATCTATCTAGCTACTTCTTTCTATCGCATATATCAAATCTGTCTATTCATGCCTCTTAACTCGTTCTCAACCACACACTACACACATCAAAACCTTACACACACAAATACAATACTCTCCTAACTCATCTAATCTCTTCTCTCTCTCTCTCTCTACTCTCTCTGGTAATTACTCTCTCTCTCTCTCTCTCTGCTCAAATCTTTCATCCCCTCTCTCTTACTCTCATTATCTCTCCCCTTAACTTCCTAAATCCTCTCTTTACTTCTTGCTCTCCCTTTGATTCTCTTCTCTTTCTCATCCTTATTTCATTATTCCTTTCAGAATTTCTGAATCTTGTCATTTTCCGTCTGGAAAATTGGTGTAAAAGATTCGCTTATTATTTCGGGCCCCCGAGTCATTCCCCTGGAGTCACAGAAGCAAATTTCAAATCCAAAAATACATTTCTTCTTCAGGCAGAAAAAAGCTTTTTTGTGAGAGTCTTCTTGTCAAATCTGTTTTTTCTGCCTTTCAAAGTGTTATCTGAGATCGGAGTGATGTTGCCTTTGCTTATGAATTAGTCTAAAAATGTCATCTCATATATAATATATTATATATTATATATATATATATTATATATATAAATGCTTATAGTAATATACATATATATTATATATAATAATATATATAGTATATTTTAATTAATATTTTTTATATATTTTTTACCTTAATATACAGAATATTAAGGTAAATATATATATATATTAAATATATTTATATTATATAACTTTTATTTAATTTATTTATGTATATATAGGTAAAAATCTTTTTGTTATATATTTATATATTAAAGTTTATATATATACATATTAAAATATTATAAGAAATATATAAATATAGTATATTCACAATATATATATATGCGTTTTAAGTCACGTATACTGGACAATTAGTTTGGTATCCTACAGTTTTTCTCAAAAAAGTTATAAGCTATTTGCCTTTAAACTTTGGAATATAATCTAATAATATATCATGTGTCTGTGATAAGGACGAAACTACAAGATGATAAAAATTTTTCAAAGATCTTTCTGATAGGATGTAAAATTATAGAGGGTGGGATCACCCCCCGAGGGTGGCTACGCCGATCTGGCTTACGCCCTTGTGGACGTGATCTGAGCGGGGGAGTTTAGGCCTAACGAGCGTTTTGGCGACCGAGCACC
>JABUQX010104505.1:27500-30000 GCA_015478945.1 Trachelipus rathkii | reverse complement strand
AAATTCGCCAATCGCTGCAATTTCGTGAGAGGACAAAATCGCCTCCACTCTGTCGTCTTCTGGAAGTCGGTAACTCTTTGACAACAACGCCCTCTAGGTACTCGAAAGCTTCAGATAAACCAGAAGTATGCTTCCGTCTCGCTCTACGTTAGGCTTATTTACTAATTAAATAATGGGCATGGAAAATATATAGAACCCTATATGTTTTTATCAGAATTAATTACCTGTGTTACAACATTATTATTCTCTAAAATATTAAATTTTTGAATACCTTTGCAATTTTCTTAAATTTTTTTCTACTTACATTTGTTAAACCATTACTAATTTCCTAAAATTTAAAATTTGAATACATTTGATAAATTTTTATTTTGATTCACTTTTTTTTTTTTTTTTTATTTTCACTTTCTATTTTCTTTTTTTATAATTCTTTGGTTTCAAAATAGTATATATCCTTACAAAACATTTTTATTTATAATATTATGATTTTCAGTAGTATATACCATTTCATTTTTTATTATTAACAATCTCAAAGTTCACATCATTATTATTATTATTATTTTTAGTATTATTAATATTATTTTTATTATTATTCACATTCTTACTAGTTACAAATTTTCTTGTTGTTTCTTAGTTTCTCGGATTTGTCACTTTAAATAGGTCATCGGCTATTTCTATGAGTGTATGTAGCTCGACATTCTGGCCGAATTTGTATACATGTTGATATATAGCATTTGGTAAGGCGGCCATAAAGTATTCTTTTATGAAGGCCATATGATTTTGAAGGAGAGTTTTTGTGTTTTTCTCTCCCAGGCTTTTGCTGAGGCGTCTCATATACTCACTCGGCAATTCATTTTGTTTCATGTTTTCTTTGATGACGTCACGAATGTTTTGTTCTTATGGAATTAAATAAGCTGTCTTTATTGCTTTTAGCAGTTTCTTGTAGGAATTCTTTTTAATGGGATAGTCGATGAGAGACAAGAGATGGGTTGGTAGCATGGTTGCCAAGTGCCTTATTTTTTTCAGTCATTTTTTATTTTATACAATCTAAAAAGGACGGTTACTGCTTTGAGCCAAATTTGAACGTTGTCTTCTTCAAATTTTGGAAGTTTAAGAGGGCACACAAACTTGACTTCCATTTGGCGGTTTGGTATTTGAGTCCTTTCCTTCCTTGCGCGGGAAGAATGTTTGTTGTTGTCGTTGGGGACTTTTGTCTGTCGGGGAGTGGGTATTTTTCCCCTCCCCCAATTTCTTGTTGTTGGAGCCGTTTTAGTTCTCGTGGATTTTGTTTTAACAGAGACAGAGTTTCTTTATTGAGACCATTTTTTTTTCAAAATGTTTAGGCCTAAATGCACTCGTGTTGAGTTTGTTGCTATGGGGCAAAAGTTCGTTGGATATTTTGAAATGATTTGGCACAACTTTGGAAATTTTGTTTCTACTGGCGCTAGTTTTTATTTATGTAACGACTTACCACTTATTTACTTTTCTTAATACAAGTTTACTCTTCACGTTACTTAATTATTTGATTTATATTGTTTATTGTTTATTTTTTTTTTCTTGATTAATATTCACTATGATTTCACTTTTTTTTTCAAAGTTTTAATAAACACTGTTTCTTCTTTGTCACTGTTTTTTAATATAAATTCTTAGGCCCATATCAGAAGGGGTACTATAGGATATTTGGTAATGTTGCAAGTGTCACTCTGGGGTCACCAAAATTGCACTTATATTGCAAATCAGCTATTAGATAAGTAATTAATAAATGGATGATTTAGTAAAAATGGTTTTTCTGTGATCAAAGTTTATTAAATAATTTGCAAGTGAAATAATGGTATGACAGATGATAATAATCAATTTCAATGTAATTGCAATAATGGCAATGGATATTTCATTTTATAACACAGTTAATAAGGCCCATATTTTATATATCACAGCGATCTGCCGGCTAAATTATAATGCATGAGCACTGAGCATTTTAGTTTGTATGCTGCCTGCATTGGTACAAAATCGCTTTGTTTAACTTGGGCAATTAGCTAATAATTGATATAACAATAGGATTTCACAATAATTATTATAATATGGATTCAACCGAGTTGAAGATCTATGGGAGAGAATGCAGCAAAGCATCTCGGCCACTATGTATCGTGGGGCACTCTCTCAAATAAGCCTTGAAGAAGCCTAATACACGTTACAATTTCAAATCTCTGGCCCTCTATCGGTGGGCACAAAATATAACAATTTTTAAATATAATATCGTATTGTAATTTTCATATATCATTTTTTAAATCCTTATAATATATATATTATATATAGTATATATATAACCTTATATGTATATATATATATATAACAATATATTAACCAACTATATATATATATATACTGCTCTTTATATATAACTGTGTATATATATACTCTTATATATATATACTCATATATATATATATGCTGCTGATATATATATGTCCATATAGGTCCTATTCTGTTTACGACTCTGTCCAGG
>JABUQX010104505.1:22500-25000 GCA_015478945.1 Trachelipus rathkii | reverse complement strand
ATATATGTAATAATATGTATAATAATAATATATATATATATATATATATATATATATATAATAATAATAACTGTAATATATATAATATAATATATATGTTTCTATAACAATATATAATAATAACTATACGCTAATAACTGTATGCTCAACTGCTCTGCTGTGTATATATAGCATAATAATAATATGCTCTCTTATATATAACCTGTATATAGTATGAAGTAATATAATATAATAATATTAATATGAAATATATGCATAATCTTTTATATGTAATATGTAATATATATATATATATATATATATATATATAATATATATATATATATATGTAATATATATATATATATATATATAATAATAATATATATAATAATATGTAATATAATAATAATAATGTAATAATAATATATATATATATATAATAATATAATATATCAATATATATATATAACAAATATATATATAATAATATGTATATATATATAGTAATAATAATAATAACGCGATATAACCAACTATACCTTATGCATATGAAATAACAACTAATAATATAGATAACTTAATATATATATATAAATATATATATATATATATATATATAATATATATATAATAACTGCTAAATATATTTATATATATTTATATACTATATATATATATATATATATATATATATATATATATATATATATATATATATATATATATATATATATATATATATAATAAAAAAAGAGTAATGATAAAGAAAATAATATTTACAAAAACACATCTTGCTCTTTTCGCACATTTTAGTAAAACAATACGGCAGCTATAGTTGGTTCAAAAATAGTTTTAATTATAAATTATTGAAACAAATAATGTAAATCTGCCCAATTCTTTAAAATTATATAAACAGAAGCAGATGTTAAATAAATAGTCATCATCTCTGCAACGGATAATGGGCTTCTTTTTTCTGCGCAACTCTTTGATGATGGTCTAAAGCAGGACATTCCTATTCCGTCCCGTGGCGTGCTGTATTGTAAAGAAAGAGAGATATAAGTGATTTTGAATGCATTACCTAAAACAAAGAAAATGGATCACAACTCACCAATGATGTTAAGAATGATTACTTGAAGGCAACACATTCTGGTTCTTGAAAGAATATTAATCTCTCATCGGGGAAGTTTGCGAAGTTTGTGACCCCCTTCCTCCGTTCTCAGCAATGCAGTTAAAGACGATTGTGACTCTGAAGAGCCACTTGATAAATGCAACTCCGAAGAGTTACTTGAAAAAGGCAACTCCGAAGAGTTACTGATAAGGACAACTCCGAAGAGTTACTTGATAAGAACTATCGAAGGGTTGCTGATAGGGCAACTCGAAGAGTTACTAAAGGAACAGCTTACGAAAGGTACTATGGGCAGCTTACGAAGGTTACTAAGGGCAACTCGAAGGATTGCAAGGGCAACTACGAAGATTTACTTAAAGGGTAACTTCAGAAGAGTTACTAAGGGCAACTACGAAGAGTTACTTAAGGGTAACTCAGAAGAGCTACTAAGGGCAACTACGAAGAGTTACTTAGGGTAACTCAGAAGAGGAATCATCAAAGGCAAACTCCCGGAAGAGTTTACTAAGGGCGGCTTCACGAAGGAGGTTTACTTGATAAAGAGGCATTCTGATGAGTTACTTAAGGACAATGTTAAAGTTCAACCTAGATAAATGAAATCAACAAAATACTTACAAGACCCGGACACTCACACGAACAAACCTACACACCATGAAGTTACTAAACAATCCTCTGAGTGTAATTTAAGCACTGCTAGCAACCAATGAAAACTGTTTAAGCAATAACATTCCAATAAAAGTGCCAGCTCAATTCCTATGAAGAATCCGTAAACCAATCTAGAAGTTATGTTAAAAATGTTGATTAGGATTTATAAACTTTCACCCTTTAAGATTTAACGTAACTTAACTTGACTTGAGTTATCGATGAAAAAAGGTAACTTTTCGTTACGGGATGGAAAACGTAACGAGTCACTGGTTGAAAAAAGGTAACTTGCGTTACTGACGCTAAAAGGTAACTTGAGTTACTGGATGGAAAAAGATAACTTGCGTTACTGACGCTAAAAGGTAACTTGAGTTACTAGATGGAAAAAGATAACTTGCGTTACTGACGCTAAAAGGTAACTTGAGTTACTAGATGGAAAAAGATAACTAAAATAGCTTTAGCAGCTTTTTATTATTGACAGCTCGGAAATAGTTAAATTTCCCTTCCCCCTAAAATTTGATATTTATTTAAAAAGCGTAGTTGGTTAACAGTTTTTAAACACTCGGGGGGCGGGGATGACTCCGTCCTTTTGGACGGGAGTCATAAAAACATGAAACGAGAGTGCTCTTTTTAAGAAATTAATAATCGGAAATTAAATGAACAATTAAGAAATATTCTGATTTGAAAAGAATAAAAATTATCAACTCAAATTATAACAAAAAAAATATACTCATCCACGTCATCTCCGATTTA
>JABUQX010104505.1:0-15000 GCA_015478945.1 Trachelipus rathkii | reverse complement strand
TATATATGTATTAATATATATATATATTTATAACAATAATATATAATATACATACCAAGGAACTTAATTAATTATGATATACACCTACCCATACCATAATATGAAAATATAATATATATATATATAAAAATATATAATAACAATAATATTATATGTATATTATAATATATATAATAATATAGCAATAATAACAATATATATATATATATAATAACATATAATATATATATATATATATAATATATATATATATATATCCGGGAAAGGGTAAAGGAGCTACTTATGTTTGTTTGCTGATATTTCCTGAAAAATTAGAAAAAATTAATTTCTGTATATAAATATATAGCCTTAGCCTTAATATATATATATGTAACTTAGTATAGCTGCTATATCTTTGCTGCTATATCAAATAATATATATATATATATATATAACATATATAACAATATATATATATATAATATATATAATAATATATATATATATATAATATATATATATATATATATATATATATATATAACAATATATATATAACAATATATCTTGCTGCTGCTATATATATATGTATATATGCTAACATATATACTATACATACTCTATATATAACATATAACTTATATATATATATATATATATAATATATATATATATATATATATATATATATAAATATATATATATATATATATATACTATATAATAATAAAATAAAATATTGTGTGTGTGTGTATGTGTGTGTGTGTGTGTGTGTGTTTGTTTGAATCCGTGTTTGCTCGGGTTTGGTATTATTTTGTAATGATACACAATCTGTAAAAAGAAAAAAAAGGTATTGTAATATACCTCAAAATCACCCTTCCATTTCCTACCCCCATTCTTAAATGATCTCTCCCCCCCACCTGACGATATTTTACCCTCTCTCTCCCTGTTAGCCTTCTCAGGTGGGTCAAAAAGTTCATGAAATGGGCTGGGTCTTTATGGTCCCCAACCATTTTAATAGCCTTTCAATGCCCCAATTTTTAGAATTATATATATATATAACTTTATAACATATATATATATATATATATATATATATATATATAATAGCATATATATATATATATGCTGCTACTGCTATATAACAACAACCTTAACATATGCTCATAACTCTTCTCACTATACTTTGTATATATATATATATATATATATATATATATAATAATAATATATACTATATATATATATATTCATTTTATGTTAATTAATTGTTATTATCTCAACTTGAGAAAGGTGTTATTGTGTAGGTTAAATTAATGTTAATAATGATCTCAAATGATCTCTCTATTATGTTGATTATGGAGAAGAAATTTCTATTTACAATCCTTAATCGTGATTTTATTATTATATAGGCGTAATTGTTTAGGGTAAAAAAATCCCCTATTCCCTCTAGACATTTGATAAATTTTATAATTTACAGGCAAGTTCATAATTTTACCATATGCCCAAAAAGATTTTTTATTATTATTTTTTTTTTTTTTTTTTTTTTTTTTTTAAGATGTGGTCGGGTCTTAAAGATGTTGACTGACTATGAGTTCTTGATATTTTAACAATGACTTTACAATCACGTAACTGTGGACTGATTCTCATGACTGACTGGCTTGACAGCTTGACAGCTTGACTACTAAAGTGCTATTGTTGGACAGTCTCATAACAGTGCAGGGTTTGCAAGTCTCGTGACTCTAGCGTAAATATTTGACAGTCAATTAACAATGACTAGATAGTCACATGACATTGGCTTGAGTCTCATAATTGTGATTTGACAGTTTCACTAGTATAGCTTTACATTTCACTACCATGACTTAACAATTTCATTAATGAGGCTTGACAGACTCATTACTTTGGCTTAGTAATTTCACTACTATGGCTTAACAATCATATAACAATGCTTTGGCAATTTCACTATTGTGGCTTGACAGTCTCATGATAGTGGTTTGTCAGTCTCACCACTGTGGCTTAACAGTTTCACTGACATGTCTTGGCAATTTCAAGACTATGGCTTGACAGTCTGTTACCAATGATCTAACAATTAAATGACAATGGTTTGAATCTCATGATTATGGCTTTACAGTCTCCTTACTATGGCTTGACAGTCCCCTTACTACAGCTTGACAGTCTCCTTACTGTGGCTTGACAGTTTCCTTACTATGGCTTGACAGTCTCCTTATTTTGACTTGACAGTCCCCTTACTATGGCTTGACAGTCTCCTTACTGTGGCTTGACAGTCCCCTCACTATGGCTTGACAGTCTCTTTACTATGACTTGACAGCTTCTTACTATGGCTTGACAGTCTCCTTACAATGGCTTGACAATCACCTTACTATGGCTTGACAGTCTCATTAAAAGTGTATTGAATTTACTTTTTAAATGAATCATTCTTACCTTCTCTCTTCTTCTTAATGAAAGATCTTGATCCAAATTTCTGATATTATATAATCAGAAAATTTTAAGTTTACCATCCTTGACCTTCCTTCTAATATTTTTCGTGCGTATTTAAAAGCTAGGTCAAAATGGGAAAGCCATCTTCTCATTTAACGTAATAATAATAATAATAATAATAATAATAATAATAATAATAATAATAAAAATAATATAATAATAATAATAATAATCAAATAATAATCAATATAATAATCCGAATTATTATATATTAATTAAATAATATTATTATATTTCTTGCCACGAGATATATTGATTGTCTCTTAGAACTTTTATTACCTGTTTTATATCATTTCTCCTATAAGATTCTTATTATTATCTCCTCATCTTTATTATTATTATATTATATTATTATTTTTTTATTATCTCTACATCTGGTGCTCTTCATCTTTATCTACTTTTCTCTTCTCTTGCGTAGGCGTACTGTTGTATTGAGCTTAGTTTTGGATATAGAGGGGAGGAAGGATGGTTGGGTGTGACAGATTCTCTCTCTCTCTCTCTCTCTCTCTCTCTCTCTCTCTCTCTCTCTCTATATATATATTAAGATATATATAGTAATATAATATATTATATAATAGTTATATATATATATATATATATATGATATATATATCGTATAATATATACTATATATATATATATATATTATATATGATATATATATTATATATATAATATATATAATATATATATAATATATATATATATGATATAGCATAATAATATGGAAACTGGATACACTATTAATGGTATCAATAATATATTTCAATATTACTTTATTATTATTATTTGTAACCCATTTAATATCGAAGGAAATCAATAAATACAAAATCTCAGTTTAAATTTTAATTACATTAACTAACTTAGAAAGTAAAAAAAATATAATAAATATATAATTAAATCTGAGAGTTTTACCTTTACTCTACTTCTCACACGCTCCTATCCCTCCACCACCACCACTCTCATAACCGATCTAACACAACACAAGTGGCCTCCTCGTGTACACTCATCCTTACATTCTAACAATTTTTGATTATTTATTTTCATCTATATAATAAAAAAATTTAGGAAAACCCTGTAAGATAAACCGTGTGAAAATATTAAATTTTGTAAAATAGTATAAGATTAATAATTTAATTTTAATTATTTTATTAATTTTGATATTGTAAAACTTGATATAAATGTCTAAACTCTAGACTTATTTAAATATTATATAGTATTAAATTTGTTACGATTCATTAAGGTTTTAGTTTTTATTTTTAAGTTTATATATATTGTCTCAGATTATATTTATAATTCTAAAATAAATCATAATTTTTTACACATGTATTATTATTATTTTATGTTGAACTATATATTTATTAATAGTTTATTATTTATTTACCATTCATTCGGAAAAAATCTGGTATGTTCGTTAATTTTATTTTTTAATTATTTATTTACTTAAATTAATATATTAATATAATATTATTAGTATTTTTATATATGTATTTGTAATTATTAATAATTAATAAAGTTATTATTAATTTTAAACATTTTTAATTATTTATTTATTTATAAACTAAATATTTATAAAATTTCTTTTATGAAATATAAGATATTTGCATCTTTCGTGTCGTGAGAGTGTGTTTGACTTTACATACACACACATATCCACACACACACACAATCATAATATTAATTGATATATATCCGCCAATAATTTGTGCTTATTGGGTATACACTCGTATATATATCATATATATATTATATAGATATTTATAAAATACTATATTCGTATTATATTATAGTTTATTATATTATGAATGTAAATATATAATTATTTAAATATATTATATAAGTATAATATATATATATATATATTATATACTATTATATATATATATTATATTGTATATAATTACTTATATAAAAGCATATCATTATAAATAGTAATTTTACTTTCCTTTTTAAATTGTTTTTAACTAGTATATGGTTTTTCTACTTTGTCTTATTTACTAGAGACCAAGATATAAAAGAATCATTAACCTTGTTGTACTACTTTCTAAGATATGATAAGACTTGTTTTTAAATTTTATAGGATAAAGATGCGTTGAAGTTATTTAAAAATTGCGGCTATTCTTCCCTTTTCTTAAATTTGCAATAATCTATAATAATTTATATTACTTTTGTAATCATTTCATT
The DNA here is from genome assembly GCA_015478945.1 of Trachelipus rathkii. Classification (NCBI taxonomy): domain Eukaryota; kingdom Metazoa; phylum Arthropoda; class Malacostraca; order Isopoda; family Trachelipodidae; genus Trachelipus; species Trachelipus rathkii. The sequence goes on along the minus strand of JABUQX010104505.1, from coordinate 10,338 downwards.
TATCTTGACCAACTTTAGCAAAAAAAAATAAGAGTAATAATTTATTTATAATTACGTATCTAACTTAACATTGATGGAAATTATGTCTATCTCTAAAAAATATAGAAGTATTTCTTAAAATAATTGATTTATACAACCTCTGATAGTATATCTGTGATAAGCTTTACGAGTATATAGTATAACATAGATCATGAGTATTTGTCAGGTAGTAATCTCGACTAACTATTATAGCATATAATATATATATTTATATATATATATAATGGCTAAATAACCTAAAAACAAATATGATTTTCAGTAAATAATCGGACTAGTTTCGGTGATCCAACGGCTACCCATTATCAAGGCTTGGTCTATACTGAACAATGACGAACAATATACTCAAAAATTTTAAATAAATATACTTAAAATATAATACATAAAATTAATATATATAATAATATAATTAATAGTAAAAAAATATTTAAATAATTCAAGTATAAGAAATAAGTATCCTAAGGGACTAATACTTCTATTTCTAATATTAAAGAATATTTTCAATTTGTAATATTATTCATTATAAGCTTTGGAGCGTAGTGCAAATATTAATAAGATTCCAAAATGAAAGGCCGGTAGGCATACTCTTTCAAAATCCAATATTGGAAAATTTAGAATCCTGTTATATATATATATATATAATCATATTAATATATATATATATAGGATGATTTTTCTGATAGAGCATGAGAATGATCGCAGAATATGGGGGATGGTGCAAAATGTTCCAAAGTTCTATGGAGATACCTTTATGTTCAGCCCAATTCGAAGTGAAAGAGACTATCAGAGTAGTCTTTCCTTGTAGTGTGGATACCATCCCTCGCAGCCGAGCCACTTGTATTGCTATATCACCTGTATAAACATAAAGGTAAAGGAAGTTTATCTTTATAACTTTTATTAATAATTCATTTTCCAATTTTATTTTCATTGTAAAGAAGCTAATATCTGCTGTGAATTGACTTTTAATATTCCTGCCTTTAATTGTGGAGTCCCCAATTTCGAGTCTTATCCACTCGTCTCTCCCATCATAATGGTAAATGTGAATATACCAGCATTTTTTTCTGCACGTGTTAAGTTGTAGTGGAATTGATGTATTTTAGCCGGAACAGTTGTGCTGTTAATATTATTGTCCAATGATAAACCCCGGGAACATTTCCCTTTGAAGATGGCGGTCCCAATATCATCCTCCCGAGTTAATATAGGAAGATGAAGATTTGACTTTGATCATATACTCTAAATGAATTATGTAACCACGTAGTGATATAATATATAATATATATATAATTATACTATTATAGAATATTATTATTATAATTAATATATATAATTATATGGCACGCTATGTCTCATACTCTCTGACTTTCTCCTAAGCTTTTCCTACCCTCCTTTGGGTATTTCATCTTCTTTTATAGCTAATTAATTTATGTTACTAGTATTTCTTTTCAATATTACTCGCTACTCTCAATTCGGGACTCCTGCATGTCTATCTTGTGTTGTGTTCGCAAGCCAAGTAGTGTGCTGTGAACTCGTACTCTACTTCGCAATATTTAATGTTATCGATCTATTTGTCATACATATTTTTGAAAGTTTGTGCGAATATATAACTACTCGAAAGTTGATGTACATTAATAAATATAAATATTATATGCCCAAAAATTGAAACCCATTACAATAGTTAACGTGAAATAGTCCTCGTCTATCCAAATAATGCTCTACTTTATACTTATTAAACTCGACTTCATATCCCCCGTTGCGTTCCCAAAGATTCTTGGCCGGAATTATTCCGTATATATCCCCTATTCTTCCCCAATTTATAGTATTAATCTCGTATCATAAATACTCTTTATATGATATGTTGTTCAATCTATCTTAACTCTATATATTCATAACATACTCATATGATAACCATAAATGACTCAAGATTTATTAGATTAACAAACCTCAGTGACCACATATTGATATTCACTAAAATAATTACAATGGGACAGTGAAATCATACTAACTTAGTATTATGATAAAAGTTATTCTGTTCTCTTACATAGTAAAACCCGATTTTACCTTTTAAAAAAAAATGTTTCTTGAACACTTCGGCTATCCTCTAAAGAGAATAAATATCTAATTCTTAGATAATTGTACCTTACTTAACGTCCTTAATACTTCGATTCATATTCTACTCGACTGATCTGGTAGCATATATAGATATTTTATCAAGTAGTAAGCGTTTAATGTGTTATTACTACATATATATAATTGTCTGAACCTATTTGTGAAATTCAATTCTTTAAATAAAAAAACTCTAAGATATTCTTAACTCATAAATATCAGCATTTCCCTTTTCATGTGGGACTCTTGCATCCACCGCCTCATATCTCTCTCTTATTTCAAATTGCGGAAGAGAAACTTAAAACTACCAAACACATTATATATTATTTACTATATATATATATATAATTATTATATATATATATATAATCATGATATGTTATAGAAGAGAGAAGAGAGAGGATAGAGAGGATGGAGAAGTATAAAAGAAGCACATCCTCGTGGGTCTAGGTAAAGTTACTAGGAGTCGACTTCGATAATATATAAAACTAATAAAAAAATTAAAATTTCGATCTAATGGTATAATAAAATAATCATTCCATCATCATCAACGGTTAGTTAATATAATAGGTTTACTTATATATGAGCCTCTCAATATAAGTAATAACTTGGTGGTATATATTATACTATATAATATATATTATATAATATCATATATATATATATTATATATTATATATAATAGGTATCTGTAATTTAGACTGCTATAGTAACTTTATTTATTACTTACTTCTTACTAGTGCTATCTAGTACAGCTTAATATATACTAAATAGTAGATCCTTACAATTCCACCTAACTATTATTATTGGCATAATAATAAAATAGTACTTATGACTTATATAATTTATATATATATTATAGATATATACTCATATCTGTTAGTAGGGGAGCTATATAGGGATCTTCTCGATATTTATCATATCACGGCTACTTTTGTATATTGATTATATAGAGTATCGTACATCATTCTAATATTAATAATAATGTGGTACTACAAAAGTATTAGATATAATATATTAAATATATTATATTATTATTAATAAAATCATTATTTTCTTGTTTACCCTTTACCAGTATTTCCTAATACTATGTAAGTAAATATTTTAAAGCGAAACTGCGCATTATGTTATATATAAATGGTTTTGTATGTATATATAAATAATATTTTTATCTATAATAATATACGGCTTACCGCAGCAGGTAGCGATTTGCTCGCAGGGAGCTTATCACTCAGTACGTATACCTCCACTCTTTACTCGTATCTAGTGCTATCACATGCGCTAAGTAGATAATCATATTGGTAATAGGTGATCGTGTGTCTGCAACAATAAGTAAAGTTATATAATTGATTGATGTTATATACCGATATATAAAATTATATCCCAAAGTCTTGATTGATATTTAGATCATGAGATGACATACATAAATTTTCGCTGGGAAAGTGAGTGTGAAATAAGCGTATTTGTAATTGTCGAATCTTGACTCTTTTTTTTTTGTTGTAGGTGCTCCCTTCTTTCCTAATATGCCAACATCTATGTTTTACCCTAATAAACTCTTCATAGATCTCATAGTAGTTATTACCTGTACTTGAATTTATTATATATAATATAAATCTCCTCTAACATTTTTATAAAGCCTGCTATTGTTTCTATAGTATATAGCTGTTACTCATCTGCTATATATCGTATATATTTTATACTTATTATATTAGATTGTGACCTTCTTGACAATACAAGTTAATATCTAAAATTCATTGCTAAGCAGTCGGGCAACTCTGTGGACCGTCATTCTTTTTGTTTCTTCCTGTGGTTGTAAAACACAAATTTATTTGAAGGTTCGCGTATATACGACCCCATATATACCCTCTCTATAGTAAAAATTCAGAGGCAATATAATATTTATATTCTCTCAGTAATGTCATCATATATATATTATATATATAATAATAATATACTATGATTACTATATAGTAGTAAAATACTTATTCTAAAACGGTAAAAATATTAAATAATTATTTATAAATATATTTATATATTATTTTAATATATATAATATAGTATATATAATATATATATATATTATATATAATTGTACTGAAATATTATATATATATGATATTAGATATATATATATATTATATCATAATACTATATTATCATTAATATTATATATATTATATAATTATATATTATATTATATAAATATATATTATTAATATATTTAATATATATATCATTTAATATATATTATTAATTAATATATCATATATATTATTATATACTATATATATAATATTTAGCGTACTGATATATTAGTGGGAGGCCGCTCTATATTTTGGTAAAAATTTTTTTCCATTTTTAAATTGGGAACTGACTTAAATTTGTGTTCTTGTTAATTTTAAGTTATATTTGTATCATTGTTGGTGTTATATCTGCCTATCATCAATTACCATATATACATAAATATTACATGAATTCGACACATTCATAAACTGAAGTAAAAAATAGTAAAGTCACAATTGAATATATATAAGCAGCTTCAACTATTAAATTAATATTTTTTTTTTAAAAAACTTAACATAAGTAAAAACTAACTTTACTTAACGTATATATAGTAATTTATTTTTTATATTTATAGTTATTTTCACTTTGCATTGTATAAAAAAATATCACAGCATTGGCACAGAGCGTAGCATTAACTCGTATATTCATCTCACTCCACCTTTACTGTAGAATTGAACTGAAGCTTTAAATTTATATCTATTTCTCCAACTATATCCCGGACTTATTTAACAAAATTTTAGTTAAAATTGAAATTAAGGTCTTAATATCATCGGCTGACTTGAGTCTTTAAATGTATTGAGTGAAAAGATTAAAAAAGTTTGCGAAATTTTGATAAACTATTTAAAATAAAAATAAAATAGGAACTAAATTTAGCGAAATATTTAAAAAAAAAAAAATATATATAATATATATATTATATAATATAATATATATATTAATATATATATATATATTATATATAATATATATATATTAATAATTATTATAATATATATATATATATATATATTATATATATTTATATATATAATATTATAATTAATATATGATATATATATATGTTAAATATTGCATAATATCGCAATTATAATATTTTTAAAGAAAGAACATATAATAGGAAGGTATAAAGAATTTATTGCTTCTCGGATTGACCACCGCCATGTTCGTACTGAGAGAAATATACCGTGCGATTACGACTGAGCTATCTCCAGCAAACTTGGATCAGAACAGTTATTAAGAACCGTAGCTCTTCAGGGACATCACAGGTGTCGCCTGTCCTATCCTCGTTCTTTTATATTGTAGATAGTTAAATAATCTTCTTGTATCGCAATTATATAGATGTTAAAGAAAGAACATATAATAGGAAGTTAAAGAATTTAACTGCCTTCTCCGGATTGAACCACCGCATGTTGCGACTGTAGGCAATATACGCGGGCGTTACGACTGAGCTATTTTCAAGCAATAAAAATAACTTGATACATCAGAATCAGTTATTAAAGCACCCGAGCTCCCTTCAGTGCACTCACCAGGTGTCAGCCTGTCTTCTCCTCTTTCATTTATATTGTTTAATTTTTTTTTATATTCTTTTTTTTTATAGAATTGATTAAATAATTGCTATGTATAACGCAATTGTATTAAGATGTAATAATGAAAGTAATTAATAATAGGATGAGTAAAGAAATTAACTGACTTCTTCTCCGGTGATTTGAAAACCACTCAGCATGTTGGATACTATGATAGTACAATATACCCGGTGCTTTTAACGACTGAGGCTATCTCTCAAGTCCAAATAAACTTTGGTATGCGGAGAACACTTCTACATCAGCATCTGAAACCCATTCTCAAGCGACATCATCCAGCTGCGCATGCGTGATCTTTCCTCGTTGTTTATGCTTGTAGAATGTTTAAATATTGCTTAATAATCGCAATTGTATAAGATGTTAAAAAAGAACATATAATAGGAAGGTACATTATAAAAGAACGAGGAATAGGACAGGCTGGACACTACACTTGGTGATGTCGCCTTGTAAAAAGAGTTGGCTCGTTGCTTAATTAAAAAACTGTTCTGAAATTCCACAGTTTTTTGGCTGGCGGAATATGTTCACTAATCTGTAACGTGATAAACGGGTATATTACGATAAGAATTAGATATTTCTACGACATTAGAGGACGATCGTGCACAATCAAAAAGCTTTAAGAAGGATTTAGTGTCGCTTGGTTGGTGATTCACGACAATGCCAAGGAGAAGATCAGATAGAAAATTCAATTACACGTTCCTAGATAGTATAAGTGAATGTGCTTTCACGCACATGTGACAAATCTAGATAAGAAAGTGATGCGAAATTAGTGTGGCAATAATTTAACATCACAATATAATAAAAAAGAACGAGAAATAGGACAGGCTGGACAGCTGGTGAAATGTCGCCGTAGAAGGAGCTCGCGAGGTGTGCTTAATAAGACTTCTTGGAATCAAAAGTTTTTTATGGCTTGGGTTATAGAGTGAGTACGATTAAACGCCCCGGGTATATTGTGCACCTCGCCAGTCGCAAACATAGGAAGCAAGGGAGGACAGGACATGGGTTAATCCGGAGAGTAGTTGAATTTCACTTTACCTTCCTAATATAATGTGTCTTTCATATTTAAGTTATATTATACAATTGCACGATAATTATATGGAATATTTAACACATCCTATATAAGAAAGAACGAAGGTAGACAGCTGAACATCCTGGTGATGAGTCGGATTGAAAGGAGAGGCTACGGATAAGCTAAATTGACTGTTTGATACAAAGATTGTTTATTTGGCTGGAGAAACTCACAGTTAGTAAATCCACCCAGTTCATAATTGAATATGATCTCATTCACGAAATAGAAGTACGGAAACATGGCGCGGTGAGTTCACACAAATCCCGGAAGGCAATTAACATTCTTTACTATTACCGTATATATAAAATCGATCTTTTTACAGTTAAACATAAGTACATACATATAGTATATGTGAAGAAGTAAAATAAGATTATATTAAATAAGAAGTAATGAAAATGAAATTAAAGTGTAATAAGAAGAATAAAAAAAATAGTAATCTAACAAATATAATAAATAGTATTATATATTTATATAGTATTATATTATATATATAATAGAGCTCAAAATATCTGAGTTTGTCAGGATATGGAAAATCACTAGGATGAAGCTTACAAAATATGTTTAAATTTCTTTTCTTTTTCAAAATATAAAATAAGATTAAATTACAATAACAATAATTTTGATAATAATCCTCAATCTTAATCGTAAAAATGGCTTTAAATAGCGCATCAAAATCAAACTTCAAGGCGAACGCAAAAGATGGAGAAGATGACAAACGAGGATCAACAGAGTGTAAGAGTATAGAAAAAGAAATGTATATTATTTTAATTGCGCTATTTCATTACACAGATAAATGATATTCTCATAAGGCCAACTGAGCAAGCTTCCTAAATGCACTTAATGAAGAACTTCCATATGAGTGTATATAAAGGGAATTCGAAGAAATGCACATCGCCGGAGAAATGTAGATGTAAACTTACGAGAGAAGGGAAGTAAAGATACCCTTTGAAATATTATGGAAATATAGCTTCTCACAAAAGATAAATTCAGATTTGGCAATCTCCGAAAGAGAACTGTCCTTGGCCATGTGCTTGCTCTTACACCAGAGTGGATATTATTGAAATGGAATGAATAATGCTTTTAGCTCTGATTGGCGAACTTTGAGGTGTGATCGAATAGGCTTTACTGAGCCTCCGTCTACTCGTGATCGTTAGGCATAGAGGCAACGGCTGTTAACTATTACTCACCTTCTTATCCTAAGTTCAAAATTATAGACCTCCGAGTAGATGATTATTCAGTCTCACCTTAAATAGTTACCTTAGTGTCATTTTCGTAAGTTTTGTCCTACCGTGATAATACGTATTTTTTGTACCTGATGAAAATATGTGTCTTAAGCAGGCATATCTAATCCCCTCGAGTGCTACAAAGTTTAACTAGTGTATGAGACAAGATATATCTTTTATGCTCTTAAAATGGCATTTATAATCTCTCCTCAGTTTACAGCGTGTCTTAGTATACGCTTAAATACATCTCTATAGTGATGAGAAGTTGTACTTTCTATAATCATATTTTAAGCATCCTATTGTTCATCTCTCTCAGAGAAAATAATATATGAAAGGCTAATATTTTATATCTGTAAATGCTTTTAGTTCAATTTTTTTAAAGAGACACCGAGATAATATATCTATAACTTATGAATCATATAAGAATTAAAAATATAATTCACAGGATGTTTCCATGGAATTTGTACAAATATCAACAATATTTTGACAAATATAAGAAATGAATGAATAGAAAAGGGACAATAAATATAATTAAAATAATGAAATAAAAAATCTAAATTTAACTGCTAATATTAAGGTATCCTGGACACAGATAAATACATTGCCATAAATACTAATTGAAAAAATTAGAAATTTACTCTGAATATTCTAGATAAATATTACTCATTGTCACTAATAGCTACCTATAATCATTCTTAATACTGGTGTAAATCTATAATTATTTCGTATAATAACTTATCCTTATTTTATTTAAAGAATATTTCACAAAAAAGATATTAAGTAATTGTTATGTTATTAAATCTCAACAAACTAATAAATAATAGTTTAATTATCCCTTCAATCTTCGTATTCGAATAACTATAGCTATACTGTATTGTACTATATTATATAATATATATTATATATATATATATATTAATAATGATATAGTATATATATATATATTTTATACATATATATTAATATATATTATTAATATTAATATTATATATATTATATATTAATATATAAAATATATATATATTATATATATATATTATTAATTATATAAATATAATATATAATAAATAATAATATACTATAAATAAATGATATAATATATATATTAAATATATTATATTAATATATATCTATATATTATATTAAATATAAATATAATATAATAATATATAATATTATATAATATATATAATATATATATACTATATATACTATAATATATATCTATATATATATATTTAAAGAAAAAAATAATATTTGATATATAAATTAGATATTATAATTAATATATAATAAATAATATAAATAATTTATATAAATATATATATTAATATTATGATATATATATATATTAATATATATATATTATATTATATATATTATATATTATATAAATATGGTCCAATATTTCTATATGACTTAGCAGGCTAATAAATACATCCTATTTGAACATAAAAGTAACTAAAATATTTCTTGAGAATTATATATTTTAATATTATAAGCAATTAATTTTTTAATAAAATGTTATATTATATATAATACTATATATATATTAATATATGCTACTATATAATATAATATATATAATAATATAAATTATTAATATAACATATAAAATATATATATAATATTAATATAATAAATTATAAATATAATATAAATATATAAATATATATATAATATAATTATATATAATTAATATTATTATCAACTAATATTAATATATTAATATATATAGATATATATTATATATAATATATAGTTTATATAAATATTATTATATATATATATATATACTAACAAACAATGTTCGGTAATGATGCGTGAAAATATTATTGAAGAAGAAACGTTATTGAAATGTTTACTATATGAGTCATTTTATAGTTATATTCTGTATAATTACAATGATTATAAGTTTGTAAATGATCATATACGAGAGCTGGTGCACGTCTGGCTATGATAGTTTTTTTGGTGGCGCTTGGCTGTCGAGCTCTAGTGTCGACCTATAAGACTGGTCGCAGTCCGTGTGACGTCATTAGTGCGCGATAAATGACGGTCGTAATAGTGACGACGACTCTGTCCTAGCAGAGATTTTACTCGTCAGCATCAAGTGTAGATGTCGCTAATTTATTTGCAAAAATGAGTAAACTCAATCACTATGTCAAGTAAATTAAATTAAAGAATTAATAAAGGAAGTAAATAAACAACTTAATATTATATATTTTTGTAATTAAAACACCTGTAATAATATCTACACATCTCTCAT
>JABUQX010104504.1:25000-35717 GCA_015478945.1 Trachelipus rathkii | reverse complement strand
AAAATTAAAGAGTAATGAGGGTAGGCAAGTCGGTGTGAAACATAGGAGATAATGGATAGTTTGAAAAGTAATAGAGAGGAGAAGAATGCTCATTAATAAAAAAGAAGGTAGAAGAACAGTAGGGGAAAAATGACATAACCCTGAGGAACATTCAAATTTATATATAAAGAGTCCTTCACACGTGCTGAACTACCAGAAAGACCGAGAATTGAAATCGGAGAGTCATGGGTCACAGAGAAGCGATAGATACTCTAGGAGGGAAGTTAGAAGTCATAGGCGTGTGGGGGCAAGACGTTATAGATTGCTTTTCAATATGAGAAGATCAATGAATTCGATGATGAGATTAGGAGCAAGAGTTAGAGAGGAAAGGAAGAAAAAAAATCGAGCCAGCAGGAAACGAGTTTCCAACAGAAGTTTACGTTATCAGAGAAAAAATTTGAGAATGGAGATATTTCCAGAATATTCTGTTAAGGAGAATAGATTTGAGAAAGCACTAGAAAGACCGGGAGTTAAACGACAGGACGATAGTAGATTGAGGGGCAGAAGAGGTCTTTTCTCGGCCAGATTGAATGGCACACGTTTCAAGCAGGAAGAGAGGAAAAGATGAGACAGACATAAACAGAATAGTTTACAAAGCAGGTTGCAATGCTGGAGAGTACAAGTTTTTATGCAACCACAGGGGAGTAGTACAATCAGATCATAGAGAGGCTTCTTGAAGTGTTAAGGCTCATGAGAGATGGCTGGGAAAGTAGAACTACCTCATAGAGAGAAAGAGACAATGGATGTATTGAGATTGATTGAGACGTCAAAGAGAGATGAGGAGGGTCGAATTTAATGGAAGACCCGTATAAGGGGACAGAAAAAGGGAGTGAGAAGGTCGAGATGAAGTTAGAGATGACGAGAGACTGAATCTAAGAGAATCTCACCGATAGGAGAGTAAAGTGAGGTGAATGATAGAGTGGAAGACGACTAGAGCGAAGAGAAAGAGAGAAGGAGTAGTGATGAAGACGAGGAAGTGAGAGATGAGAAGGAGAGAGAGAATGTGAGTAGAGAGAGGTACCATAATCCTCAGATAGATTCACGTGTAATGATCAGCACATAAGATACTATTAAGCCCCGCACGAAAAGAGTGTGAAGTATTGATGTGTGTAGTGTGTGGTGTGTGTGTGGTGGGAATTAGCTGTGTGTGTGGCGAGCTTCTCGAATGCTCTATGGGTGTTGTGTGTGTTTTTCGGATAGATTGTGGTATGGTAAGAAGTAAAGAATAGGTTTCCAAACTGATTCCATCAGTTTATAAGAGTTGGATATGCTCGCCTTTAGCTCAAATTTTACGCGTGTCTGATTAAGGAGTCAGCTTTGAAATCAACGCGCCACCAGCCGATCTATCTATCTCTGATTTCACGTAGTTCCTCTCTCTCTATCTCTGTCTCTAGCTCTCTCATCTGCTATCATAACCATATACGTCTCTTTACAATACCTCTCTCACTGCAGTTTCTCAGTTCGTGCTCTTCTCGTGTGAACTGTGCTATCTCTCTCTCTGTCTGTCTCTCTGAATACGATACATGAGGATGTAGAAGGTGGTCGCGTGCCGGATGTGAAACTAAATATATAGGAGAGGATTTAACTCAGTAAGTCAGAAGATTTTAGAAAGTGTGTAGAAAATGAAACGAAAGGTCCCCGCTGTGATCTTGAAAAATTTAGAATAGAAAGCCGTATAGGTAGGTTGTTGGAACATGAAATCCCCTTAAATAATGATTTCGCGTGAGGAAGGTGGTAAAAGAAAGATTGTTCTCCATTTTGGAGCTCTCTGTATGATAGTTCGAAAAATTTGGATAGGTCAGTAGAGTTAAATAAAGACAAATAAGACAAATGAACATATTGATAGATTGGATATAGAACTGGCTATGAGCACAAAGAGTATAGATAATTCAGACAAAGCTACGTATATTCAGAAACCCAATCAGGATAAACAAGAAACATGTATGGTGAGCCAACAGCCTTTAACTACGTAAACCAAGGGTTGTTAGAATCCCACGTAGGACGATAACTCTAGCGCCGCCAATTCACGTGTTTGAGCTAGAAGCCAAACCAACATGAAGTTCCCTCGGTCAGTTAGACAGGTAGGATGTGAGGGTTAAAAATATGAAGAATGTGGTTTGTCAACAATAGTAGGACAAATTAGATAGAGAAGAGCGCGAAAGTTTGGCGATGAAAAACTTAATTAGTTAAGAAGAATCCTGGTGTGCCTGAGTCAGATGTGACTCGTCAGAACGGTTGACGATATTCTAGGCCTACATGATGGCCCAACCTCCATCACTGGCAGTTTCTCATCATACTCTCGTATAGGGTAGTATATTTACGATTAGATTTTTTTCTATTTTGAGGAAAAATGTAAGTAGTATACATTATAGGTTTGCGAGCATAGTGAGTGTTGATGCTCTTTAAATGTGTTGTGATAATCTTAGTAGTGTGTGTGGAGGGTGTGGGATATTTAAGGTACGTTGGGAAGGTGGGTGCGAGTCAGGTTGATCCAGTGTGCGTGTTTGAAGAATATTAAAAGTGCTCTAATTCTGTGAAATTGAACGCGAAATGGTGAAACGATCACTTGCAGATGTCTATAAATTAATCAGGAGAGCAATAGTGAGCTACTGCGCTTAATCGCCAGCTTATTTGTTTACACGACTTGTATTAAGGAAAAGCTGATAAAGCCTCGTTAGTGCCCACTGCAAATACAGAAAAAGGTTTGGTTGGTCTTGTGGTACAGGCAAATGTTTCAAAGACCACTCCAAAATAAAGTGCCAGTTTATGGGTTTAGATGGGAATGTATCCCTACTTCGTCGTATATGATGCTGGAAGGCATAGGTGATACCATACAGAAACAGTAGCCAATTCCCTACGCAAAGTTCTACGTTTGTAATATTATGGGTCGAGCTGATTGTTGTCTTCGATGTTTACGGCTGCGATCCTGTTATTACAAGGAAGTGACTCACAGAAGGCACACGCAGCACTGTGCGAGAAATAGGCTGGTCAAGAGCATGGTGTACTCTCAAGATGCCAAGTTTACATATGAAGTTGTTCGGGGTAGTGATATATAATATGAAAAATATATTTTACATTGACTTTGTTAATTATAAATACTTTATAATCATTGATGTTGTATAATGAATATTAATATTATAGCTCTAGCATTCTAAGAAGCTACTTGTGACAAATAAATATAAGTGATATATATATATAATATATATATATATATATTAGTATTTATATATATATATGATATATATATATATATAGTAATATATTCCATATTTAATTAGAAAGATGTAATAGCCCGCTGGACGTATAAGCTAGACGGTTACTTTAGAGGTGTTACTAATATATAGTGAAAGATTTAAACCCATATATATGCGTATAACTAAGCATATATATTACTTACCAATATACTATATAATGTAATACTCGTTATTATTGATTGCTAGAAGGATACAGATATATATATATATTTTGACATGTAGTATTTTATAATTATGATTATATATTTATATATATATATATTATATATATATATATATATATAGTCATGTGTGCTCTCAGAAAAACTAATGGTGTATATATTATAAATCAGTATATATATTATATATATATGTGTGTATAGTGTTAATGATGATAGTGTAGTGTGTGTGTGTGTGTGTGTTGGCGTGTGTGAAATTAGTGTGGATAGCCGCTCGCTTTGTATGTTACTATTCCTATAATATGCCCAAAAAGAAGTTGAAAGTTAAGTTCTTTACTTAGCAACGTATCGCACTTGCTTGCAAAATGTAGTATTTTACGACTCTATAACAATCTTGATAGGGCGGCATTCATTCAATAAAATTCTCCCATCCCCCCACGTCGAGTCACTCTCAGGTTTTTTTCTATTTTTGTTATATTATATATAAATTAGTGTTACTATATTGTTATTAATCATTTATATGTATTTATTACTAATTATGTATATATACTGTATAGGTATGATTTCATTATTTATATTTATGTATGATATATTTATAATAAACATTTGTTTCATGAGAATCAATGTTATTATAATTTTACTGGTTTGTGATCAATCCAAATAAAATTCTAGGGAATATTTTTATCGGATTTCAAATTTTTAATTATCCGTGTTCAATGTGAATCGGGATTTCTAATTTTCTAACGTCCGCGGATGAGGAAGCGGATATTTAATATGCATATCGCGGATGCAGATGCCAGTTTTCACATTCCTAATATATAAAGGCAACTTAGGTTTCATATATATAATATACTATATATATATTATAGTTAGCATATACTAGGTAAAGGCCAGATCATTAGTAAAATAATACTATAATGATAATATATATTATTATATATATATGATATTATATATATATATATATATATATAATGATAACATATCATAATATATAGCGAGGATGGTGAGGACTGGACAGAGTAGTATGATGATCGTGCTTCGAGATGAGGATGGCAAGATGGCACGAGGCTGGATAGTGGTGTGCATTATTGCTGTATGAGCTCAGCCCATGGCAATATGTGATACTTTTGCGGGTGTCAATACTGTCGGACAATTCTCCGACCACTCTAGGATACCCAGATCGTTGCGGCCAAACGTACCATACTTGGACAGCTTTCCCTCCATATTATCAAACCTATTCTACTCATGTCCTATACGAAAGTGTGCTAGTAGAACGTTGTGGCATAAAAATCAAAGTTATGCTCCCATAAGCAGACAGACCTAAATATGTGTGATCTATTTTTGAACAATACCTTTTTTCTGTTGCCAATATTGTTCCATGGTCTTTGTGGCACGCTTAGAATCAAAGTTCCCGAACAGCTGTCTGTTTTGCGTGTTCAATTAGGAGCGCTACTAATACGACAGTGGTAGTTGCCAGGACTCTGAAGAGAAATGTCTCCATAGCTTTCGGTTACCATTATCAATTTTATATATGCTATTAGCGAGAATGCTGTATGCTATAGGCTGTTGTTATGCTGCTCAGAATGTCCAGCAAGCGCATCTCGACCTTAATTGCATCTATCGCGCGCGATTGTATGATTTGGTCTGGGTACATTGCCAATGTTTAGAGGATTAATGGTGAGAGAGAGGGGTGATGATGTGCTTTAGGAAGAGTTAAATTGGATTTGATTTGCCGTGTTGTGTGAGCTGTGATTAGAGAAGAGATGAAAGAAAAAGTATGAAAATGGCATTAAGGAAATATGTTAGTTAAAACCACTGTGCTTGACTCGGGTATTGCCGGCAGGGATAGTTATGATGATCGGCAGACCGCAGACGCGCCCCAAGCTTGCTGCAGGATGTGCTTTAATAGACTGGTGAAAGTGTTCCAGAGCTTATGATTTGTTTGTGCGAGTTGAATAATTCTTCAAGGGACAGCAATTATTTTCCATGAACTCACTCATAGTTAAAATTAAGAAGTTTGAGAAGGACAATTGGTAAGCTGTGGTTAGCAAAATATGGCCCATCTAGACAGATAGATGTTAAGAGAGGTGCTGAGCTTTCTGCGCGTATCAGATTTTTAATGGTTTTGGAAGTTGGACTTTGAGTAGGATGGTTTGCCGATAGATGTGCTATACCGCGACTGTGAAGTGGTGGCTACGATGTAATATAGAAAAAGGGATGGCAGTAGGGCATAGAACTGCGCTTTGGGGTTGAAGGGAGAAAATGAGGATGGTAAGGAGGTGATGATTTTGTGAGGAGAGATTATGTGTGTGTGTAAGATATTTTTCAGGCACAAGAGTAATCATAAGTATAGAAGGGTTAGGGTAGGAAGAGATGGTATCGAAGTGAAAGGTATTGAGCTACGATTTTGTGATCTTGAGAAGATATTAAATTATGTGACTGGACTGTTAGAAATACAGTGAAGGGACTTGTTGGAGGAAACAGATAGTGAATATCGCATCAGTGTACATTCTCATATTGTATGTAGATTAAAGGTGACGAGGTATGGCATGGATGGGAGAGGATAGATGATTAGTGTAAGGTGTGATATCGTGGGAGGTAAATTAGAAGTGAGGTGTTAAATTACTCTGAACATAGTCTCACTCTAAAAAAAGTATCTCTGAGCAGCTCATCATCTTAGCTCACAAAATGCAGTGTTGTAATGTGTAAATAAGATCGAAACTGACACAAATCTGGACGGGAAATGAAGTAAGCCTTTGCTAGTAGTGCAAGAGAAGATGTGCTAAATGTCCTAAGAGTAGGAAGTAAAATGTCAAATGGTTGTAGTGGTGAAATGAATGTTGATGCAAAACGATCTGTTATTTATAAAAGTGTAAAAAAATATGATGGTTGGATAAGTTAATGATGATAGGTCTTTATAAAGAAAGGTTTTGATGTGATATAAATTAATATTTACTATTTATCATTGATAAATATATATATATAATTGATATAATATTTTTCTTAAAACAGTTTTTACCTAATTTATTATTTATATTATTACTTCTTATATTTATATGAGATGTGCTTATTTCTATTAATAAATTATATTATATATATCTATATATATAAATATATATTATTAATAAAATATACTATATATAAACTAAAATTAATTATTAATACAAATATGCTGTAATACTTCTCTATATTTCCAACGTCATATTATTAATTATTTGTAATATTTGTATATATATTTAATATATTTTATTTACAATATACTTTTTACTCACTCAATACCTATAGGCTTTCTCCTCATATTACTGTAATAATTATTATTAGTATATAGAATATATATATATATATTAAATTATTAATATTATAAGCTATATTATATATGTGCTTATATATAAGATATATATATTATATATATTATATATATTTAGTATATAAATATCCACTTCAACTTACAGTATTATATACTTATTGATATATAAGACAGTGGAGTATTATTGCCCAGGATATATTATATAATTATATATAATATATTATATAGGTATATTTATATTATTTAGTATTATATTGATACATATATAATATATATATAATCAATATTCATTGTATATTACTATTACATCGCCAAAAAGTAGTAGTATTTTTGTTATCAAAAGTTGCGATTAATTAATATATATATATAATATATAAGAGTACCTCATTAATAATATTCCAACGTTTATCATTATATAATATCTAAATTATGTTATATATATTAGGACTCAGTAATATATTATAATATTTCATTACAATTATTGCATACTCTGAGTCTACATTAACTTTGCCGCCTCTTCTCTCTTAGAAGCAATTAGTCACCTGTCTCTTAAAAGTTCTCTCACACTCTCGTTGTGTATAGTTTTTGAAACAGTAGATTTTAGCTTTCATTCAACGAGCAAAATTCGGCAATTTATGCGACAAGTGTGAGAACAGATCCTGTGTCATATACAACTCTCATAGCTTATTACATTCGACATTTACTTAAACGAATAATATTATCTAGTGACATTTATTAATTCGATTAGTCGGACAAATTATACTGATATCCAGTATCACTGATATTATAACCTTTAGTACTAGGTCTAATCTATTATGACACCTACATATAACTATAACATTATTATATTTTATTTATAATGAATTTTTTTATTTTATATATATATATTTGCCACTATTATTAACTATATAGATATTACTGGAATAATAAACTGTAATAATGAAATTATATATATATATTAAAGAAAAGTCAGGAAATATTAGTTTGTAGTTTCTATTTGTTAAATTTTATTGTTTTCTTGTTATTTTATCTACTGTTTTATTTATTTCTTCAAAATATAATTAAATTTCTATTTGTAATATTATATTTGATCTTTATTTTTTATTCATCTTCTACTTAGTTCATTTGCATGACTCTGAGTCAAATTTTCATGTGCCACTAGAACACCAATCACTCTACGGCACGCACACATACAATAGAGATACCCACACTAATAGTTAAGACAACAGAATAAAAAAAAAAAGTTATAGATATATTAATATATTATATACTATATATCACTATATTTATACATTAGAAATTTTAAATTTATGGCTCTGATACTTATTATATATCACTACGTATTCTTACTAATATCAATCCAACTATATAATATATTTTTATTATATATATAATTTACTCAAAGTATTATCATGCTATCCATAACACATTATATATGCTTTAATAATACTTATTATCTGCTTATACAGTATGCTATTCAAAAACTACTCGAACTCTGACTGTTACCGGTATACCTGATGCTGCTCTTCATTACTACCCATACTAAATGCCCTCACTCATGCTCATACCTACTTTATTAACTCTATACTCACTCACCGTATAAAATTATTTTATTATTTATAGTATAAACCATTTGTTATTATATTATATGTAATATATTTATATATATATATAAGTATTACATATATATATTCAATAATATATTCAATGATCTTACACTAATAATTTTGCGACGTATTTTCTTTACGTTATTAATTGCACTTCATTGCATAATTTTATCTTCTTTTAATGCCTCTTACTTGAATAAAGATGTTCCCGTGAGTGGAGGCAAAGTTTAAAAAAAAATTCTTCAGATAAAGGTAAATAAATAAGATTAAAGAAGATGACGGAGACCGAGTCCTATTTGGCTTTAGCTTATGACTCTTCTCGTTCAGAGGAGGATAGGGACTTAAATATAAATTTCGAAAGGGAAAAAGAAATTCATTTTTAGAAGTAAATTGCGTTAGTTTTAAAGATGAGAAAATTTCTCTTCCCTTTTAAGAAAATAAAGAATCATTAATATTATTATAATAATAATAATAATAATAATAATAATAATAATAAAATAATAATAATAATAATAATTAATAATAATAATAATAATAATAATAATAAAATAATAAGTATAATAAAGACAATAAATATATTAATAATTTAATAACCCATAATAATAATAATAATACAGTAGATATAATAATAGATAGATAGATAGAATTATAATTTATAATATTAATAATAATAATAATAATTAATAATATACGAATGAAAATCCCAATGACTTGACAAGCCACAATTAGAAGAAGCCACAGATTTGGTGACATATGATCCATACATTGGAATTCTCAGTTCTATTATTATATACCTTTTTATCTCTTATCTAGATAATATATGTCTTAACAGTTGCACTTCAATTATGAAATTTATTATACTACTTAGTTTAAGAGTCTTTACGCCTCGTAATATTGTTATAGCGTGTGTGAGAGTGGAAAAACCAGCACATTAAGAGTCTCGCCACCCGTCGCTGTTTATAAGTTAAGGCAAATATTTTTATTGTTGTAGGTCTTGTAGAGTGAAAATGTGAAATAAATGCTAGTCATCGCTGTGAGATTGAATAGAAATAATACACATAAGACTCTTATTCTTCCTGCATTCATGATAAAGATAGTGTTGTAGTAGAATTAAAAAAACTAGGATTGAAGCGTTAAGGTTGGGTTTTTCTCAGTGTCTCTCACAGTGTAAGGTTTATATGCATATCTCCATTTCGATCTGTGCTTGAATTACTCCTTGGAGAATAGAGAGCCGTTCGTTTGCGTTTAATTTTATTTAATTAATTTCAAATGTTAAAATTTATTATTATTTTTTATTGATTTTTAATTCTATTTAGATATATCTATTTTCTCTATCTGCCTCTATACTTTATTTTCTCGTTTCTTTATATTCTTGAATGTACTCTCTCATATTCTTAAGTTCTTCATTCTGCTTGCTTCTACTGCTCTTTATTTTTTCTCTTCTGGTCTCTTCTTAATTATTTACTTCTCTTCTCTCCTTTCAGCGTGTTTCCTCATGCGTTATTGGGGGTTTATAATTTTAAATTTTATTTTTCTCTGTGGTTTTTGTTTCTTGATTTTCTAGTCTCTTATTCTTCTTTCCTTCTTCTTTTGTTCATTCCTCTAATTCTCTTTTTTTTCTCTTTCCTATTCTATATATTTTTTCTCTCTTATTTTTCTGGTTTCTTCTGATTTTCTATATTTTACGTCTTTCTTCGTTTCTTTTTCATCATATATCTTTTCTCTACATCCAATTTTTTCTTTTTTATGTCTCTGATAACTCCTGATGATAGCGAACTACCTCGAAATATTCCTTTTTTGTTCATTTAATTTTTTTTTCAATTTTTATAGTTCTTTTTTATTTTTCTTTTCTATTGTCTGCTTTTTGGCTGCTTCCAATGAGTACTCACCTTTAAAGAAAATACCAAAAAAATAAGAAATCTCCATTTGTATTTTTCTTTTTCTTTTTTTTTTAATTTTTCGTTCTTTCTTTGTTGTTCCTCTATTTTTGTCTCTCTTCTCTTTTATTCTTAATATCCTCAAAAATCCTATCGATTGTATGGTTAGTAAGTCACTAGATTATTAATATAAACAAAAATAAAGATAGAAAATATCAAATAGACATAAATACTCATAATTTAGATAGGAGAATATGTATCCCACAGAACTCTCCACTAAACTTTATATCTGGCATTAACAAATATATACTTTAGAGTTACAGTACTTTATCAAAGATTCCTTAGATTCACTTATATAATACATTAGATTTCGTAATTCCTATATCCGAAACGCTTCCCTTCCTCGGTCTCTTTTTCTTATAAATTTGTAAAAACGTTTATTATCAGCTTTAAATTTAATCTGATGCGCAAA
>JABUQX010104504.1:0-20000 GCA_015478945.1 Trachelipus rathkii | reverse complement strand
GCTATATTTGTTCAAAAATGTGTCGACGATTTGACACCTTATGAGAAATGTTGTCGACCTTTTTCCTGTTAGATAAATATGTTATCGACGGCTTTGGACGCTTCTGAAAATTTTTTTTTTTTAAGGCTTGTCGACTCTTTTCACTTGTCGACAAATTGGTTTTACGTTATATTTAAATGTATTTAAATTTATAATAGATTTAAATTTATAATATTAAATTTAAAAGGGTTTTCTTCCGTATATTGGTATTTGTAGAAATGGGTATTACCCAAATAGTCGGAAAGGGGAAAGAGGGCAAAAGATCAAAATGGTCGAAACGACAACAAAAAAATTTCCAGCCGGCCCTCCACAAGCCGTTAGGTTAGGTAAGTTAGGTTAGGTTTTAAGTTAGGTTCAAGTTAGGTTTAGGTTAGGTTAAGTTAAAGTTTTGTTGGATTCCTTTGAGAAACTCTAGATAACCAGGATTTTGTTTTACAAACATTTGACCTGTTTATCATTTTCCCTTCGATTCATTTGGTTTTGGTATTAGCTTCGTAGAATAGGCTAATTCAATTTCAAACATTTCAGCTTTGTAATGTGAGATTAATAAGGAAGAAAATTACAAAGAAATCAATTCTAAATATTTAGCCGTAAGAATGTCGCCTAAAGTTTGAAACCATTTAGGTTTATGAATTTTTTTAATAAAAACTTTAATAAATAATTTAATACAAATAATAATTATAATTAATTTCTAATAATAAAATAATAAATATAATAATATATAATAATAAAATAATAATAATAATATATATAATAATTAATAAATAATAATAATTAATATAATAATTAATAATAATAATATAAAAAATAATAATAATAATTAATAATAATAAATTAATAAATAATATAAAATATAATACGATAAAGATAGTGCCTTATTTTGTTATTATTTCATAACACATTTAACTGTAAATAAATTATTTGGAAAATTATGTTAATTCTTCTTTTTGTAAACGAAATTAGCTCAAATAATAAAAAAAAAAAAAACTATATAAATTCGCAAATAATATATATATATATAGATATTATATATATTATATATATAATTATATATATATATATATTATATTAATATATATATATATATATATATATATATATATATATATATATTATATTATATGTATATATATATTATATATTTATATATATATATATATTATATATATATATATATATATTATATATATATTATAATATATATATTTATATATATATATATATATATATATATATATATATATTTTATATATATTCATTAATTTAATATCTATTTATATTAGTAATATATATATATATTAATATTAATATAATATATATATATATTATATATATTATATAATATATATATAAAATTATATATATATATATATATTATAATATATTTAATATATTAATATATTATATAATATATATATATATTATTAATTATATAATTTATATATTAATATATTATATATTATATTAATATATATTTTATTTTATATTTTATTTTATTATCAGTTAAAAATGTTATCTAACATATCACTTCAGGGTTGAACAGTCCCTTCTATATATAGAGTAGATTGGTTCTTTGATATACTTATAGCTATAGTATAATTATATATTATCTATACCTGTGTGTATATAGGCATCTATAGATAAGTTTTTGAACTCCGACGTGAGCGACTAGCCAAAAATACACATAACATTAATGTATCGTAGTGAATTTAATATGTTTTAGGCCACGGTAAATACATGTTAAATTTTTGGATGGACTCGTTCGCGCTCTACCCCCGTTAAATAAGGTTAAACACTAACCTAACCTAGACCTAATTTGATTTGATTCGCCTATCCTATCTTGCCAATCCTAACCAAACTTAACCTAAATATTAATAACCTAACGTAATATTAACTGAAGTCAATCACATATACTTATATAAAATGTTATCTCCATATAGTATATATATTATATTATATATATATATATATATATATCATATATATATAATTATATATATATATTATATATATTATATATAATATATATATTAATAATTATATATATATATATATTTAATATATAATTATATATATATATATATATATATAATATATATTATATATATAATTTAATATATATATAATAATAATTATTATAAATGGTATATCTATTAGCATACATATATGGAGGCTATCTGTGAGGCTCAGTACCTATACCCAATTAATTTTTCAAACATATATTTATATCCTTGATGACTCATTGATAATTAAAACTGATATCAATATATAATCAAATTCTTACAAATAGCAACATTTTATTCTGTTTTCATCAAATTTGAAGAGTGAAATATTTAATCTATAAGAGCTAAAGATTTGCTTATAGAGTCTATTATATATTAGAATGTCTCGTGTTCTTTTGTTTTCTTATATATGCATCGCTTGCTGAGCTGACTATAACTGATGTGATACCGAACTCACTTTGTTGAAATTTTATAAAGTAGTAATAAATTATAAAGATTTAAATGATGCTCTGAGCCTTAATAAGAGTCTCCCTCTACTTATTTCAAATTGCCAGCTCGATATTTAACCTATATATACAACTCGATGACATTAGCATGATTATAAATTGATCTCATACTACAACAAATACATTTGTATAAATATAATTATATATACAATGTAGATTTTTTATTCTTATTAATAATTTTCTATTCCCTTTTGGCCTTATGGGAATGAACAATATAAGACAATTTATAATAAAAAGTGCTTTTAATTTCATTAAAAATCCTTATGTAAGCTGAAATTGTCTTTAATAAGATTTAAATTTCAAACATATCGTAGATATTATAAATTTTAATTTTTTACATATAAAATTTCTCATTAGATAAAACTATTTTCGTTTTTACTTTATTTTATGTCATTTGCTTAGTGCACTTACGCTCTATAAAGAAATTAGTTATACTTATCCAGTTTTAATCACGTAATATTTTGTACGCAAAATATATAACGATACGCTCGTATATTTTTATATATACGTAAAAGTCTCTTTAATTTTGTTACAAACAATTAGTATCATCAGCTGTTTGTAGATGGTAGCATGGCATGGTTTTGAGACATAAAAAAATAAAAAAATGGTGCATAATACAAATTATAATCTTATTACTATACTATAATTGTGAATGGGTTTAATCTTATCTGGAGAAATGGAATTTAAATTATAATCTTATATTTGATATGAAACATTCAATCAATTCAACGGTGATTATATATATATATATATTTAATATACATATACATATACCACTCTCTATATATATATACTCTCCTCTCTACCATACCACGTCGCCATTCATTGTTATTGATTTACATTTATCGTAAGAATCAGTATCTATAATTCTCGCCTCAAGTGAGAACTTAGGTATAAATCTCACGCAATACCTTACAGAATAATGAAAATTCCTTTACGTAATTTGGTGAGCATTTTCCTACGATTTTCGCTGTTGCGACAAAGCGAATAGCAATAAACTTCGTAGACTATATTATAGTTATAATATTTCTTACGTATTTATAAGGCTCAAATGCAAACTAATGAAAAAACGCGTATATAAATAATAGGTTGAAAAGGCTTCTATATATTAGTTAAATCTCAGTTTCTTATATATTGATTTTGTTATAATTATGGATTATATTTTTTTTTTTTTATTTATTTTTTTTTTTAACAACTTTAGTCTCACCACCACTCCTACGGCATGAGCTCCTATTCAATGATGAAGTGGTATATATAGGTGTATTATCACGCCACTAGAAGTTAACAACTTTAAAATATAAATTACGCAGTATGTAGCACATAAGACGCAGGCTTTAAAGTTGTGTGGGGTAGATTAAATATTTTCAGCAGGAAACACAGAATGTGGAAGAGAATTAAATAATGACAGTGAAAACAGATGTGCAGGAAAGAAGGATAAAGCTCACTACGCCAGCTGAATAACTAGCTGGATATAGTATCATACATTCAATCCACTAAAAACTTCAATGTACATAACTACAGCCACTCCCCTTAGTTTCTTAATATATACGTGAGATAGTGATATACTGATAAAGGTGGAGGTACGCGTAAGTGATAATAGCTCTACCTCATATAGCATATACCTATTGAGACTCTCTGAGCTGCTATATCATAATACTATTATATTATATATAGGTATACCTTTATAAAATAAGGAGTATAAACACTCACTCATCGCGTCCGCCAAATGAATAGTAGTGTAAGTTAGTCATGAGATAACTGGAAAGTACGGAACAGTTTATTATAAGCCTTATTGTGCACTTTGTCTCGACCGTATCCAAAAGTAGCCGGGTTAAACCTCAGTGAAGCCCCACTCATAGATATGAGAGTACTATAGTACTCTAATACAAAGTGGAGGATGATATGGATCATACCACTGTATAGCTGAGCATGATGAGATAAGTATAAGTAGAAAATAAATTCTACGCAGTTCTAAAACAGAACTCCTAGTTTCTCTGAGGTAGGCCTCCCTAGCAACCGTTTGTGATGTTGAGAGTTATACCATAGACATTTTTTTGTTATATGTTAGGCCAGGATGTTATTATTGTTCAACTAGGAAGACGAGATAGAAACAGCGTGGAAGAGATAGCGAAAGTTGGAGGTGTCTATATAGATAAAAGGTTAGAGATTTGATAGATGGTGACCCTGTTTTAAAGAAGATGAATTTAGACGATGTCTAGACGACTCACTACCACTCCGGAATAATTCTATCCAGCATCTCAAGCTAGAGGAATAGGATATCGGTGAAAATGATTTATAGAACTAGAGAAGGATATATTCTAAGATAGTGATAATAAGATAAAGGAGCCAAATTGATAAATGGTGATTGATAGAAAGATAAGGTAGGTTCGAGTCATTCTAGTGCAATGAGTGAATAGATGTATAGATGTGATAGCTTAGAGATTTTTTAGCCTTATTCTTTTTACTCTTTTCTTATCTTTATTTCATTTCGTTTCTTTATCCTTTTTTACTTTCTTTCATTTTTTTATCTTATTTTTCAACTTGCTTTATTTATTTCTCTACTATTACAGTTATGGAGTATAAGTAATAAATTTATATATATATATATAAATAACAATAAATTAAATAATGAATAATAAAATAAAATAAATAATTATAATATAAATTTGAAAGTGAAAATAAAATAAAAACATAAGTTAATTTTATATGTTATAATAAATATTTTATATAAATTAAATAAATATAATATTAACTAATATAATAATTATTAATAATTATTATTGAATAAATTCGAAAAATCTCTCAAATAAAGATGAAATACGTTTCATTTCATACTTTAATTAATTACTTGTATAAGGCTCAAATAATTAATATTACATTAGCCAACTTATTGATATGTTGCTTAACTTGACAATAAGTACCAATCCGTGAACTGAATTTACTCATCTTTTTTTCCCCTCTTTCAATTGAATAAATATTATATATATATATTAATATATATATATATATATTAATATATATTAATATTAATATATATATAATATAATAACTATATATATATATATTATAATTTAATATATATATATAATATATATATATTATATATATATTATATTAATTAATTAATATACTTGATATAATTAATTTAATATAATATTAAATATATAATATTATATATATATTAATATTATATATATTATATATAATATACTTATTTATATAATATTTATAGTAATTTATTTATATATATCATATATTATTAATATATTAATATAATTAATATATATATAATATATATATTATATATTTATTTAATATATTATAATAATTATATAATATATATATATATATATTATAATATATTTAATATATATATATAATTAATATATAAGAATATATATAATATATTTATATATATATATATATATTAATAATGATATTATATATTATATTTAATTTAATAATATATATATAATATATTTTTAAAAATATTGTTTTTCATGTATATTATATAATATAAATGTTATTCTTTGATTATTGTATTTGTACATTTATATTATATATTTTAGTGTAATTGTATACCTAGAGAAAGATACATTATATATACTATAGTAATTAACTAATTAATATATATCTCAGCACTCGCGGACGAGGTGCAGTGGGCAATTTACGCATAGGTATAGGACAAGAGAGTTAATCATATCAAAATTAGGTTACTACAACGATATTTTCCATTCTCTATCGGATTTTCTTTTGGAATACATTTTTGATTTTTCTTCTTAACTTCTTGAATTCCTACATATCATACACAATGTGTCATTGAACATTATCAACAATATAGAATTACGTCTTTGATATAAACTGACTTAAAGAAATGTATACACTTAGTATAACGATGAATTAAAAAATATTTATATAATGTAGTATGTATATACTAATGCTTCAATATTATATATAATTTAAATAATAAATAATAATTAACTAAAAAAAGCAATCATATATATATAAATATTATATAAATTTACAATAATAATAATTTTTAATTAATATTAATAATAATTAATATTATAATATTATTCAAAATAATTAAAATAATAATAATATAATTAAATTATCATAAATAATAAATATATTAATTAAATAATAATAATTAAATTAATCATATATAATTATTAAAATATTTCGATTATAATTATTAACAATGTTACTTATAATAACATACAATTATAATTTAAATATATATATTACTCATTATATATTGAAATTTATATTAATTAATTTAATGATAATAAATATAAAATATATAAAGTATTAAAATATACTCAAATTATGAAAATGATCATATTTAATTCTGTTTATTTTTATAATTTAATAATATATTAAAATAAAATTTATATAATTATATAATAATAATATTATATATAACTATATTATGTGTACATTAATAGTAATAATAAAATAAATAAATAAATTAATTAATATATTAATTCAAAATAGTAAATAACAATATATTATATATTAAAATATTTAAAATATTAAAAAAAATAGATAAATATTATAAATTATATATATAAATAATTTATATAATATTAAAATTATGAAAACTTTCAAAATAGTTAATATAAAATAAATATATACTCACATAAATAATAAATAATAATTAATATTATAATATATTATAATATAATGTATAAATAATAAATAATAATAATAAATAAATTTTATATAATAAAATCCTATTTTAGGAAATAAAATATAATAATAATATATAATAAAATTAATATTAAAATATAATAAAAATTAATATAATAATAATAAATAATAATAATTATAAATTATAAATTAGCGTATATATAAATAATCACTATTTGCTTTATTAATTTATTTCATATTATATATATAATATATATATTATAATAATATATGTAATGTAATAATATATTATAACTAATAATAAATTTAATAAATAATAAAATAATATAATAATAAAATTAATAATAATATAATAATAATATTAATAATATTATATATATATATAATAATTAATTAAATAATAATAAATAAATAATTATAATATTATAATAATAATATAATATATAATTATATAATATAATTAATAATAATAATAATAATAATATCTTAATATAATAATTTCTAAAGGTACTTTGAATATAAACATTATATATAAATTAATCAATTCAATTCATTTAAATTTAAATAATATGAATCTTAAAGATAAAATGGGTTAATTTATAATTATATTGATAAATAATAAATTATAATTGACATATATTAAGATAATAAATAAATGATTTCAGTCTATATCAATATTAATAATAAATTAAATTAATTAATAATTAAATAATAATATAATTTATTAAATTAAATTATTAAATAATAATAATAATAATAATTAAATAATAATAGATAATAATTACTTAAGGGAAATTAATATTTAAAAATGCGTGTGAAGTTCTTAGTCTGGGCCGGTCAGGAGACTAGAAGCTAACTAAATAGAAAAATAGAATACCAGGAAGACAGCTACGAAGGCGCGGAGCATAGAAGGATTAATCGATTTGTTGAAAACATCTCGTGAGAACTTGTACAAGAAAAAAATATCGAAAATAAATAAGTAAGTAAATCCAATCGTCAATCATATAGTTAATCTATATATCTCTTTATAGGTTTTATCATGTTTGGTGTATTAGGTTGTGTTTTATTATATGTATATAAGATTATAGATATAAGTATTCATACTTGAGATGAAGATGAGAAAGAGTGGTAATATAGCTAAATCTTGAAAATGTAATAAAAAACTCATAGGTGAGTGCTACACAATACTTAGTAAATGACTCCTCATTGACATAGGAGGAGGCCTCCTATTTCTACTACTAACTCGTAGGGATACATCAATATGAGTTCATTATAAGCTATATTATGCCAATATGCCGCCATGCCCTAGATCTGAGCGTCTTATGGTGGACCTATATAGTGCCTCGCTCACAGCCGAGACATGTTTATATATGTATATATTAATATAGTGAACTACACCAGAATCTGTAAGATCAATGACTAGGTTCAGACTGAATATACTTATTGAATAATGTGAATGATGAAGATAACTAATAATTCATCTATAAGGGAGTTAACAAAACAAGATTATAAAGATGTGTAAGGAAAGAATCGGTTCAGGGTCTACTTACATGATCTTTTCCTCAAAGTTGAACAGGTAAATAAAGTACTGACTCAGACAACTCATTGTTCACTGTTGTCAAGAGGTATATTGATGTCATTATAGTACTCTCGAGATTCTCTCTGGTTTAGATCATTTTGTATAGTATAGAGTTGTGTGGTGATAGAAGAAGAAGATAATGATAATATAAAAAGAATGAGTCGTCATTAGATTATAGTGTAGCAATGAATGGATAAATAGTGCTATATACGCGTTAGTGTTATTATACATAATATTTGTACTTCTTGGAAAATTGCTCCCTGCGTGCTACGAGCGAGAGATGATTGCTAGAATTCTACTTACTTCATGTAGTGGAAATGATATAGATGTAGTTAATTAGTAGGCTATGTTTATCATGGTTAAGATACTCGGCATTTACTTATTTTTGTAATTATATAATTATGACCTAAAACTGTTAATAAATTTACATATACCTTATGATGAGTAAAAGTTGTTATATTACTATAGACGGTAAAGTTAGAATAATATTTCTCTCTTAGTAGTGTTTCCTTTATATTAGACCAGCATAATATACCAGAAAGGGCTCAATATAATATAGCAGACATAGTGTCCAAGCTCACTTATACTCACGCGACAGGTCTCTGAATGAGTGCATGGTGCAATTGTCTAATTATGAGCAAAAGACAAAATTATGATAATTGACATCTTCGATTATTATTAATATCTAGATAGCAGTAATATTTCCATCGCTATATTCTCAGATTAATCGTTTTATCAAAATTTGATAGCAGTCGGGCCTTTTTATCTTTCTTCTCTTCTTGAAACCCTTTCCTCTTTCATCATGCAAGATAGCTCAACAAATCGTATCGTCTTTGACTCTAGAATCAACTGATTAGATTGTAGCAAGTTTCTTCCATTATGAGTTTGATGAAAAATAGATATTTGCTGAGATGGGGCCTATATGGGGAACTTAATTTATACTAGCACCATATACACTCAATCACCATGTGTACTGGTACTGTATAAGTAGAAAACACTCACGGAATAAATAAATTTTTTTAGTAAAATAATAAAATAATTATAAATTATATAATAAATACAACTTTTATACTCCTCAATAGTGTAATGATTTTTTACAGTGTTATCACCTTTTAAATAATACTCAAATAAGAATGCCGTTATCTTATACATGATAAAAACTCAAGTAACCTACAAAATTATACCTATAACTTCATTTCCTATACATGAAGAGTTTACAGTTTCTATTCAATAGATATATATAATATATATATATATATTATATATATTTACGTTTATATACTTTTATATAAATATATGTTTTTATACCTATGTCAATATTTACTTTTACTAAGGATCATTCATGAACTACCTTATATAATATATTATAAATATATCTTATTAAAGTTTTCAACTCATTATATATATATAATATATATATATATATATATATATATATATATTATATATATATATATTTATATATATAACATATCACTAATACCTTTACTGTTTCAAAAGTCACTATTTCTTCAAGTATCATTTAATGTGGGGCTATGTTATTTCTGTCTATATTTATTAGAGTGAGTAAGATCTATGGGAGCTCAGGTGATAACCTCCTATTGAACCGTATTCTTATTACATCATCACTAATATTACTTGTTTTAATCTTGTTTAGTATATATATATAGTCTAACACCTCCTTAAGGATTTAGTAGTTCTCTACTCTATCCATTCAAAGATACATTAGTCATGTCCTAGATCAATATTAGTTCAGATCTGGTGATAGTCTAATTAATTATTCAACATGTCTCGCGTGTGATGATAAGCTCGTAGTAAATAGGCAATACCTTATATTATATTGATTTTTACTCAATCACATTTAATTAGACTGCTCAGATCATAGGTGACTATTATGCGAGCATATGGGAATTTAAGCCATAGGGACCATAATGTGTCCTTACTTAGTCTGAGTACGTGAAGGAATATAGATAACCTCGTCCTGTCAAGGGAGATTTTAGTGTCTTGTGCCATACCACCTTCTGTTATTTTCAAACATTTTCAAGATTTTATAGATTATATCCATACCTCTCATCACTCTTCTACGTCTTTTTCATTATTCTTGAATCTTATATTATAGATCATTAATAACATCAAATACCTATACTAGTACAATATACATAACTTCTACCTAATAAATGTTATTAGTATATATCACTTTTAAAAAATTATACTTTTAACTAATTATCATTTATATTTATTTAATCAATATTTTAAATTTTTAATTTTTTGTATACCTTCTAACTCATAATTTTATCTACTAATATCTCTAAAAACCAATATTACTCCTATTCTTATGCTCGCTTATCCTAGCTGTCTTCTGGTTATATATATATTCTAATTTAGTTTAGCTTCTGTCTCCTGACCGCCCTGGTGTAGTTTGATCTTGATCCAATTATATCTTTATTTTTATTTTCCTCTCTTTAGTTATTATTATTTATTATTATTATTATTATTATTTAATATTATTTATATATTTAATTTAATTTAATTATATATTTATATATATCAATTATTGCATTTACATTGGATTTTTATTAATTATATTTTTTATACTATTTATATATTTATACCGTAGTGTAGGAATATGATTATGGTTGCATCATGATTGTGATATGATATATATTATTTATTATTATTATTTATTTATTATTATATATATTATTTAATTATTTATTCATATAAATGACATGATATTAATAATTATAATTTCCTAAAGTAAACACTATTATTTATCTCAACTTTACTTTGATTATATTAAATATTATTATAATTTATTATATTATTTATTTATTATTTTATTATTATTATTTATTAATTATTTATTATTATTATTATTATAATATATTAATTATTTTTATTTTTCCTTTATTAGAGATGATAATAATTAATTTTACTTAAGAACTTTTATTTATTACTATTATTTTAATCTTTGTATTGTGTTATGTAATTAATTTGCAATTAGTATGAAATCGAGAATTTGAGCCAATAAATAATTATATATTTATTTTCATAATACTTTTATTATTTATTTTTTAAATATAATTATGATATATTATAAATACTATTTCTATTAATTATTATTATTATGTTTTAAATTTTATATATTTATATATATTTATAGTAACTTTTAATAATGTTTAATTCTTTTAGTTATTGCATTTTTGTTTTTAATATATTCAATTAAAGCATATTTAAGTTTTTGGTTTATTTAAATATTAGATTAATTATGTATTTTACATATATATATATTATATATATTTATTTTTAATTTTTAATGTATATTATTATTATTGTTGCGTTATGAGGAGAAGTGGCTTAATTCATGCTTGGCACGTTCGTCTAAGGACTGTTTATTATATGAGTCAAATTTTGTTCCGTCCATGTACTTATATTATTATATGTGTATAAATTATATTCTAATTTTTAAGTATGTTAAATTTTTATATTTTTAATTTTTTATATATCTGATGTATTTGGTCAGTTAGATGACCGAAACGTTGTCAATTAATTTAATTGTTAAGATTCTTTACTATCGCCAATTGCTTTATCTACTCATGATATAAAGTTGCCTCACACTGAAACAAATGTATTACTTTATTTATATATAATATATATATATATATATTATAATATAATATTTATAAATAAATATATATATAATACATATATAGTATTATATAATTATAAATTATATATATGAATTATAATAATAATATATATTATATTAATATTAATTATATAATATATATTATATATATATTAATAATATATATATATTATATATATATATTATATATATATATATTTATATTAATATATTATATAATTATAATTTATAGTATTATATATATATATTAATGTTTATATATATATATATATATATATATATATTATATATTAATATTATTATTATAATAATATATTATATATTATATATATATATTAATTATATAATAATTATATAATATTTATATTATATACTATATATATATATTATATATTATATATATATTTTATTTAGTAATTATGATAATTAGAATTAGATTCACTGGCTTGTTATATTTATCTAAATTGATTATTATTTTAAACTCTCTCATGCAAAGTATTAAAAAGATAAATGATACATAGATTTCTTAATATGAATAAAATAAAAATATACTATATATTAATATAATATATATAATATTATAATTATTTATATATATATTATATTTAATATATATTATATTATTAATATATATATGATAATATTATATATATAATATAATATTATATATTATTATATATTATTATATATAGTATATATTATATTATATATATATATTATTATAATATATATATATAATATATATTAATTATTAATATATATATGTTTTAATAATATATATATATAATATATATATTATATATAATATATAATATATATTATTATATATTATATATATATATATTTATATAATATATTATATATATTATATATTAATATAATATATATTTATATTTATAATAATTAATATATATATATATTATATATATATATATAATATATATGTTATATATATTATATATTAATATATATATTATTATATATTATATATTGAAAGTTGGGGTGTGTTAGGTGTGATAAATTAGTTGGTTACTTATTCTCACTTACCTACTTACTATAATAGTTGTAGTATGTAGGCAAGTGATAAGAAAAAGTGTTGAAGTTACGAAGAAGGTATTGATTGAGTTAGTTACTTAGAGAAATAGCTTCTATGCACTTGGACTTATCGTTTAGGTAGGTTTAATAATGTCTGTCTAAACTCTAAAGAGTAACAAAGTAATACTTTTTTTGTATTTAACTCAACCAATTTTTTTAATAATATGTAATCGCTTTAGTATATATGGGTATAATACTCACTCACTCAGAGTGATATAGTTATTATAAACCGTATTCAAAACTAATATGAATTATTTCAATAACCATTTAAAGCTTATTTCTATTATTATAATAATTTAATATATATATATATTATATATATATATATATATATATATATATATATATATATTTATATATATAGGTTAGATATAATTAATCCTCTCAAGTTTTTGGTCTCCTTAGTATATTTATATTTTAAATTAAAACATCTACTTTACTAAGTTATTTATAGAAAATACTTTATTCTCACTCATGCTAATATCTATAAATTATTTAAGTCGATTATATAATATTTAATAATAATTTTTTATAATTATTTTTTTAATTTGAATTATATTATTATTCACTAGTAAATTATTATTTTTCACAACTAGCTAATTTTTTTCTTGAAACTTCAAAAGTATGTCCGCCCACTCACCGTTGATATAGAGTTAGAAATAAAATGGTAGAGAAACCAGAGATTTTTATCTAAAACACCCTAATATGCTAATACTTAATTTAATAATTACAAACTAATATATATACCGTAATATGATATATTAATAATGCTTCAAAATGCAATTAATTATATATTAAATTACAATTACCACAATTCTATAATTATATATTAAGATGAAAAATCATTTTTTAATACGATGCTACATTGCAGTTTATGTTTTGGGCGAGAGAGAGAAAGAGGATGAAGAGTGAGTGAGTGAGAGAGAGGTGAGGATTATATATGAGAGAGAGGATAGATATAGGAGTAATAGATTGAGTAAGAGAGAGATATATACTGAGAGAGATATAGACATAGGATGGGTGGAGTGGGTGATCGGGGTAGTAGGGTGAGATTCATAGGTGTGGTTGGCTAAGTATTGAGTTTAGCAAAATTCATGTAAATAAAAATATTTTCGTCAATAATAATAATTCATACATACAATCATTCACACAAAATACATTATGAGATATAATATTAACTAAATTAAAACATTTACTCCATAGATTCTCAATATTAAACTTATATTTAATTTACATTATAATGATTCCTAATTAAATAAATCAAAATATTTTTTACCCTATTATATGTCATATTTTTACCTGAATAGTTCGTAAAATAGAGAACGTAGATATGTTTTATTGAGTAAGTACATATCACTATTCGTATAGTACAAATCACATAAGTAATTTATATATATCACTCATTTTTCGCCCCTACAAGTGAAGACGTATTAATTTACACTTAAAATTTAAATTACTAAATATCATTAATAATATTAAATATTAAATCACTTTGATACACTATATATATGTTTAAAATTTTAAAAATCGGAAATGCATTTTTTTATCAATATATTACATTTTTTATGGAATATATAAGTGTCCGCTTATAGAAATCCTATATATAACTTAACGGTGTCTCGACTTACGGTGGAGGAAGAGCTCAAAAAGTCCACTCGGCTCTGTTACATGCTCATAAAGTATGATCGTTGAATCCATTTTAGATTTCGATATTGATAGTCATAATCCAGTGTGAGATATCATATTAGCATATTGAAGATTGTTGTTACCAGCTGCGTAAGGGAAAGTGGATATCCTCACACCTGATGAACCTAAGTCTATCGACAGTTGCCTTAGAACTGTAAACCTCTAATGCGCACGTTAATGCCGATAACTCCTATAATCCACACCTGCCTCAAGTTCCCGTGAAAAAATTCGCTCCGAAAGATATGAAAACTTGATGTTGATCTCTCTGTCGCTCTACAATGTTGAAGATATATATATTTAATTTGCATTTCCTGTAAAGTTTCTGTTTTCTTTCAGAAACAATGATATGAAGTAAACCTATCACATAGTAGTTTATAAACTGATAAAGAGTGACAGTTGAATTTGTTGTTGCGTAGCGAAGAATTAACTTAATAGTTCTTATGTATCTCAAACCGATCTTGTGTTGTATATATTAATTGAAATTTTTTTCAATTATTCTTAGTTTGAACTAAGTGTATACGCAATGACTTTTATTCTCGTTTTCGGCTCTCAGTCTGCTATGCTGTACGTGAAGATTTTTTACCTTTGGTTGACATCTTGAAAGTTTTGTGATATTATATATGGCGTGATACTCGGATTATATAGCCTTTAATAAATGTTTTAAATGTGAAATATGCATTGTAATTATCATAATTTGATAAAATGTGACGCTGATTGTTTGCACATAGTTAGGGCGTCTGAGGCTCAGCCTACTTGCCATGTTTACGTTCTTCGCTCATACACACAATTGACTGAGATTTTTTTCCTTCTCTTGAACATGCTCAGATATAGCTTGCTGGATAATATGGATATTTAGTATATTGCACGCTCTCTTCTCTATACAGCAGCTCGGAGACCAGCTGGTGTAGTAAGGCAATCGATTTCGTTCTAGTCTCTCTGTTCTACTCTAGATATAATATCCTTTGGTAATGTGATGATCACGAACTCTCTTTTCTCTCTTTGTATGGGGAGGACTATAGACCTTAAGCCTGAGAGATCGTTTGGTAAAGAGTATCGTGTGCTCATACGAAATCGATGATTTAGTGTCCTCTTTCATCTAGCCTCCCGCTATGGGCTGCACGGATTCGGGATGCGGCATCTTCTCAACCACCCCGAACTCACTTTGTGAAAATTATTAATTTCCATGCCGTTTTATCAGATGTAGCCACTATAATCGGTTGCTCTGCCTGTAAAGAGTGGCTCCTATACCGCTAGTTAGAGAGACTCTGCCTCTGTCACCGCAGAAGAGAGAGTGCTGCTTGCGTAATCATTAGAGAGATACTTCTGCTTGCCAGGAACTACTGCTGAAGAGAGTTGATGCTCAACTTCTTGGATCACCAATTATGAAGTGGTATGTGTGCTGGGAGAGTTATTTCTTTTCTCCTTCACTTTATAAGTTGCAGTTGAAGTTCTTTTCGTATTCCTCCACTGCACAGGTAGTATAGATGGTGTTCTTTTGATAGCCCCTCGAAATAGACTTCGTTTATACGTTGAGGGACCTAAATATCTACAGGTTCTGGGGTATACACCCTTCTCTGCTGAAGTCGCCTTCGTCACCAAGTTCAGGAGGCTATCTGAGACGCTTTGATTGGTACTTCGAGGATAATACACCGACAAACAAGCATTTATAGCCGTTTTAAAAACTTATTTCTATTAGTAAGGAATGAAACTTAGTTTTGGTCCTGATAGTTCTTTTACTAAAACAATCTCTTCAGTTATAAAAAAAACCTATCGCTGACCTAAAGTTAAGCGTAATAATCAATTTATAATTTTTATTATGACTTTATTATACCTGAATATCCTTTATACGTACAACTAAGCTCATTTTCTCTCGCAATCGAAACTTTAAAAAAGTCCCCCACAGCGATATGAGTACAGAAATGGCGGGAACCAAAGATTTTTCAAATCACCCCGTATGCAAGCTATTCCCAGCAAAAAATTCCTGAGGGATTCCAGTAGGTTTCCTAATGGATTTTCAGTTACCATTAGGAAAATTCCTGATGGATCCGCCAGGAATTTGAGGCCCTGAATACTGGTATTAAGATAGGAATTTTGAAATTCCCAAAGGAAATTTCCTTTGGAATTCCATATGTCATACCTAAAGGATTCTTATGGATCCCTTATGTATTTACAGGAATCCACTCTAATTCCTGTAGGTAAAGTATGGCTGAAGCAATCTAGAAACTTGCTGGTTCCTGAAGGAATTATCCAACAGATTTTCATAAGGCAGCCCAAAGGATTGCCCAAAATCCTACAGATAACATATAGGAAAGAGAGATATTCCCATAGGATACCTGCTGGATAGGAAGCATGGAAAAATATGGTTCCCAATGGAAATATATAATTATATTATATATATATATATAATATATATATATATATATATATATATATATATATATATATATATATATATATATATATATATATTATATATATATATATATCAAGAGCTGGGCGTTGCGCCACCGGGTTGCGCCTATGCGCCTATTCAATTTTGTAGGGCGCAAGGCGCCAACAATTTTAAAAAGGCGGACTAAGCAAAGGCGCACCGCCAATTCTCCGCGCCTATGAAAAGGAACAAAGCATTTTTTTTAACCTTAAAAGTTAGAACATAGAAGCGTGGCAAACTTGTATCATTCTAGAATAACCATGTAAACACTTTATATATATATATATATATATATATATATATATATATATAATTATATAATATATATATATATATTATATATATATATATCTATATTATATACTTATATATATATATATATATATATATCCTATATATAATATATATAGTATATATATATATATATATATAGTATATATATATATAGAACTAGTTCAGTAGTTAATTACAAATAAATTGGCAACTATGGCTTTGAAAATTTTCAACTTCTTCAGCGCTCGTGCTGAACCTCCTGGGGGAAAACATGGACCACTAGGACATGGAGGAGGAAAGCGGACGTGTAGATATTAGTTTTACGGTGTTTTTAATTACAAAAATTAATAAATGTGTTTTTTTCTTCCTTATAAAAAGCATGCTTTTATTATCGCACTAAAGTTTACTTTGCAAATAAATTTAGCAAACAGCCACCGGCCGGCGATAAATAGCAGGGGCAAAGGCGAATAGGCGCTGATGTGACAAAAATATAGGCGCATTGGCGCTAGGCGCACTAGGTCTGGCGGCATAGGCGCATAGGCGCAGGCGCACTGCAAAAAAATTATAGGCGCCCCATTAAGGATATATATACTATATAGTATATATATATATATATATATATATATATATATATATATATATATATATATATATATATATATATATATATATATATATATATATATATATATTATAATCTACGTATATAAATATATATATATATATATATATATATACAGTGAGAGAGAGAAAATACAATACTAGTGAAAATTTTAAATACATTTAATGAAGTATTTGCAGAGATTACAAAATAATATATTACATTGAAAAGTTCAACTTAATAATAATAATAAAATTTGATAATAATAATAATTATAAAAAATAATAATGTAACAATAATAAAAATAATATTCATAATAACAGTAACAAGATAGCTATAATTGTAGACAAATATACTAATAATACTGATAGGAGTGTACATAATAATAATAAAAATAATCACAAATAAGTTATAACCCTACACTAATTATATATATATATATATATATATATATATATATATATTATACATATATTATATACTATACTATATATATATATATATATATATATATATATATATATATATATATATATATTTAATCAACTACCTCCTTTCCCCGGATTGGGGGTGAGTTGCGCAGCATATACCAGAAACAGAAAAGTAGTAGATCGTGGACATAAATCGAAAAAGAAAACCCATGCCCTCTTACCCTTAAGTGAGAACTCGTATTTGACAGAAAAAATTCAACCTAGGGCTTCACGAGACTGTGACGGACTCTCACTGTGGTATCTCGTCAATGTAGCGTTCAACCCTTGGACCAGGGGTCACACAACCATACCACCTCAACATAAAACTTCACATTCACCTTTTCTTTCTCATCTCTCCAAACTCAAATTCCTTTACTGACTTGATCCCCTTCCAGCTGGTCCGTTTTTCCAGCACACTCTCCGCTATACAATTCGCTTTAACCAACCGACTATCATCTATCCTTTTCATATGACCAAGACCATTCAATGTACTCTCGTATTATTCTTACTTACATAACGGGGCCTTTTTCACACCACAGAACTCCCTAATTGCATTCATTCCTCATTTATTTAATCATTTCTTTTCACACCTAAAACTCCCCTAAGATTATCCGCCTTGTTGACAAACATACGCTCATGCAAAACACTATCACACTCAGGACTTAATTCCTTTACATTCAAGAATTAAATTGGCAAAAAACCAAGTCCCAGCTCCTTCAACACACTCCATCATCCGTCCTACCGTTCCTTTTCATCCAACATATATCCTATATTTAAAAACTGATACTCGTTTCCAATCGCGCTCACCAATCTAACCTGACTGAAACTTCGAGATGGTTGTAACATAAGTGTTAAATTACTTTTTTTGAACTCTCATCTACATTACTTTCCTGAAAATCTTGGAGCAGTATCCGAGGAACAAGACGGAAGGCTCTATTCATATATAAAGGCTATGCAACAAAGGTACCAAGAAAGATGGGAATGTAAACATGATGACTGACTACAACTGCTGGAT
>JABUQX010104503.1:10000-66037 GCA_015478945.1 Trachelipus rathkii | reverse complement strand
AAAGAATTATTGTTTTTATCTTCGTTCCACATATATACAAATTATTGACAAAATATAATTTAGCCCTTTTGCCCATGTTGAAGTACCATTCTTTATAAAATGCCAAAGCGTCGCCACCTTTAATTCACTTTTTGAGGAGCTTATTCGTTTCGTTTGTTGTATTTTTTATCTTGCTGACGTATTTTACAAATAAGATTTTTCCCAGCTAATGGACTTTCCAGTTTTAAGCTCATGTTTCCACACAGTGCTTTAAAATCCTGGTTATGCAAAAAAGAAAACTATTGGGTCACTATCTTTAACAACCATTTATACTCAATTGTATTTTGAATTTTTCACTTAACCATAGACAGAACAAGTTTATGGCTAACTGAAAAAGTTTCCACTTTGGTCTCAGTTCTTTTTTGAAGGTTTCTCTGATTACTTTAGATATATATATATATATATATTGCAACGGCAATGTCTGGTATGATTAGAGTTGTTGAAATATACAATGAATTAATTGGTTAATAGAGTGTATTTGTGATCCAATAATGAGCAACATGTGTTTTCCAGTTGAAAGGTATTGATTAAAGTGTGATTTTTTTGATCATGTTTGCCCATTCAACTGCTGGATTAAACGTTCAATTTCATATTGGACAAATGAACAGTATTTTTATCATCAGAGTGAGTAATATATTCACAATACATGAGGTTGTTTTTGAATTTTGGTTTAAGTTGACATGATTCTTTCTAGGGTATTAAACTTTAATAATTAAATTAATGTTTTATAGAAGTACGGAACCTTTTTTTATTATTGAATAATAAATATAACATAATAAATTTCTGAAAAAGAGAATATATATATATATATATATATATATAAATATATATACCTATATATATAAATATAGTATAAGCACATAGTCATAGTAATACTTATATATATATATATATATAGATATAAGCTTGTTAAAAATTTTAGGTGCTAACTATTAGCGGTACTATAGTATATATATATATCATATAATTTAAAAGTCAGAAAGTATGTATATTATTCTTATATATATAATAATAATATATATATATATATATAACACCTGTAAGACAGTATTCATATGTACTTTAATTGTATTTGCCGGAGCCGGCGGCTCGTTTTTTTGCTGCTTCCGACTCGGCTGTCCGGCTCCGGACTTCCGGTCCCCTAAATTTTCGCTCGACTCCGGCTCCGGCTCAGAATTCGACAAAATTTTTCCTCCGGCTCCGGCTCCGGCTGCCAACACCTTTATTATATAGTTTTTTTGGTTCCGGCTCCAACCCAAAACCTTGCGGCTCCACGGCT
Organism: Trachelipus rathkii; assembly: GCA_015478945.1. NCBI lineage: Eukaryota > Metazoa > Arthropoda > Malacostraca > Isopoda > Trachelipodidae > Trachelipus > Trachelipus rathkii. Next base: position 64,719 of record JABUQX010104503.1, on the reverse strand, counting down.
CCGGCTCGCGGCGCGACTCCGGCTCCCGGCTCCGCAGCCCTGCATAGGCTGAAAGTCAGGGAAATTCCAGAAAAAGTTCAGGGAAATTATTGTAGTAATTTGCCAAAACTAAGAAGATGATCCATGGACCAGTGTTACATATTGTTTGATATATTTATTTTTTCCTACTGTAATAATTGTGGAATGAGAGATGTAGTTGATAAGTGAATGAAAGGATGGGCGAGGACTGACATTCCATAAATCTACTTATATCCTGTTTCTTCTATTTTTTATTAGTTCACTATTACCTACTAATTCTTCCCTATTCTGTTCCAATTTCATCCTTCCCGATTGAAGGTGATTGTATATGGAATGTGTTTTAGGACCTGTATGATATTACGACTTAATCAATTTTATATCTTTTCTTTTTTATTATGTTTTTCTTTTTTTAGGTGTTTTTTTTTGAGGTTTGACGAAGTGATTTTTTGATTTTTTTGTGAATTGAAGGTATTTATTATTTATTTATTTAAATGACTTCAAGCAAAAAAAAAGCTTAACTTTAACGACCAGTGGTTGGACGTCAACTGAACCCACAGTTTATCTTGTGTTCACAGATTTACAATGACTCGTACTTAATATTATGGAAAAATTTCTGAAGTCCAGTAAGAATGGCTGCTACCAATCTCAGCTTTTTGTTTAGATTACATTGACAACTAACTTGAAACTGCAGCTGTGCTCAATGACAGAAAAGATATTTAGAAAGATGTCTCTGAAGTACAAGCCTGTCCAATGGCTCTTATCATTGATCCTAGTATAGTTTTTCATCAGCCAGAACAAAGGAAACAAAAGAAATGAAAAGGTAGCTAGAGGCATTGTACACCAATAAACGAATCACAGATTCTGTTGCTAGAGAAAGAAAAAGCACAATACTCTACTTTGCAGTGAAGGCTGTGAAGCTTACCTTGAATTAAAATTCAAAACATTTTTGGATGGTGATTGTTCCTTCTAAGAGACTTAATGATATTTTTTTCTTCTATAGCACCTGAGATTCAATGTTAGGAAAAATGTGGCATAATTATTTAAATTAGGACTGATATTATCGCATGGAAATGCGGACCAGTGGAGCCGGAGGGTTTTCTAAATAAATTAAGCAATTTTAGTGGAGAATCTGAAAAGAACATAGTCTGTTTCTCAAAAAGAACCCAGGCACAATGCTATAAGATCTCAAGAAAGTATTCATAAAGTTCCTATCACTCAAAAAATGTTGACAATGTAAGAGCTGCCTCATAGGAGATATGAAGAACACCTCAGAGTCAAAAACTAAAAAGAAGGAGAGAATAAAAGGTTGAAAAAAGACAATATTATCCATACAGATCAATAAACTTGAAGAGCTGAGAAAGATGTTAAAACTGGAGGCTTTAACAGAAGAAGACGCTATAAAATCAAAATTGAAATGCTTGAGAAGAAAAAGTTAATCTAAATCTCCCCATTTTGAACTTTTGTGATTACAGTGGGCGCTATTCACCTAGGCTATTATGTAAGCTTTTCAGATTTATTTCTCCTTTTTGTATAAATAAAACCTTTTTCTTTTGGAAAAAATAAAAAGGGGTGCTTTGGACGGTTATGGTTATGGGGGAAGGTATAGGCTGATTTACTAAAAAAAAAGTATTTTGTTTTTAAAATTCATCCATGATGATGAACAATCTCTAAAGTTGATTGGGAATATTTAATGTATGAACTGAGTAATAGGCTGCAATAATACTTAATAGACATTTTAAAACAGCATCAGCTGCAACAGGGTAAACCTCACTCTTTTTAGATCAGAGTTTGGTCAGGAAAAGTCAGGTAAATCTTTTCAAAAAATTTTATTAGCGAGCTCTGATATATATATATATATATATATATATATATATATATATATATTATATATAATATATATATATATATTATATAATATATATATATATATAATAATATATATACATATATATATATATAATATATATATATATATATTATATATTATATATTATTATATATAATATATATATATATATATATATATATAGTATATATATATATACTATATATATATATTATATATAATATTATATATATATATATATTATACCATTGTTTAACTACATTCTTGTGCAATGATATTATTAGGAAATGTTATCAAACTTAAAATATCTTTTTATAATATTTCAGAATAATTAGTAAATATATACATAAACATTTATAAAATTGCAAGTAAACAGTGTAAAACGTTGGGAGATTCATTTTGTTATGTGTGTGGATAATGCTAGTTCTAAGCACATTTCCATCAAAATTGTGAAGCGAACGCAAGTATTGGGATAGGCATACACGGCTCTACTTTGTATATGCCGTATTGATGACTACGATATCATGGTCACTCATTATATGTGGATAGTTGGTAACAACTCTAGAAGGATGGCTAAGAGGAACAATAAAAGCAATGCCTTTTGGCTATTCCCAGAATATGGAGAGAGCAACGAATCACTATGATGACTTGCTACTTCTGCATGGTGAATATTACAAAATATGGGAAAAGATATAAAGGAAGGCAATCTCTTTCATACCCCAGATATTCCCTTCATCCAGAGCCCCAGTTCCTCATAATGAAAACTACCCTATACCATAACCACCCCTTCTGTAAATAAAATTGTTTTATGACAAGTCCATGACATATAAAAAGAGAAACGTATGTTTCTACAAATATATGTACAGTTTCTTATATATATATATATATATTATATAATATATATTATATATTATATTAATATATAATATCTCATATATATATATATATATATATATATAATATATATAGTAATTTAGAAGGTTTTTCAATTTTCTTTTTTGGAAGATGGTGAGCTCATTGAAGCATGCTTAAATATGCTTAAATCCTTGAAATTAAAGTTAAAGATGAGCATAATTAAAAATGATGCCTGATGTGCATTCCATAATGTGGTTCAGGGATTTTTAGAAAATTGTAAAGATCGGGCCAAATTGAAAAACGAGCGAGATAAAAATGCTCAATTGATTCTTATAATAATGGTGGTGCCTATGTCATTAAAGGTGGCGTTATTTACACTCGGCAATTTTGGACTTTTTTTCTAGAGAATTTAGGGGATGAAAGTGAAGAACATGGTGAAAGATTTCACCCGGATATTCAGACAATAGAAAGGCGAGACCAGGGACGTGGGGATAGTGCCATGATGGGCGATTATATGGGGTTTTTGATGAGAAACTAAATCGATTCTTCAAAGAGAAAAGCACAAATGCCACAAAAGCACTTTTAAATGCAAAGCAAGCATGTTTATAGCATATTAAAGCATTGACCTATATTTTGGGGATATTATTATGTATCTTATTAAGCAAAAAGTCTTTTTTAAGTTTCTGTTCGTAAATTTAAACATTCCCAAATAAAAGAAAAAAATAAAACACAATCAAAATCTTAAAAAAATGTCAAAGCTTAAATATTGCAATAACTCAAAGTATCGATGATAGAAAAAAAATGGTCATTTCTGTGTTCAGCGTCAAAAAAATTTATAAGATTCAATAAAAAAAATAAAAAGAAACATTTTTTGTGTTACATAGTGATTATTGAATCTAAAAGTTTCTTATAATTCTTCACCCAAAAAGTAAGAAGTATCGGCCATATTGACCAATACTGATACCCCAAAATATGGCAGATACTATCGGTACATCTCTAATATATATATATATATATAATATATATTATATACTATATAGTATATATATATATATATATATATATTATATATATTATATATATTATATATATATAAATAAATAATAATAATATATATATATATATATATATATATATATATATATATATATTAGACCGGCCCAGGCTTATAGGGAGGAAAATTTTTTTTATTTGTTTTATAAGTCTTATGAACTCAAAATGTGAGGCTCGATGAGAAAACATTATTTACAAAAATTCAGCATGATTCCAGAAGTTTAAATGGTGCCGCCAGGTTTTTGAAATGTAATTTTTATAGTTTTTCTACATCACGCAGGAGGTGACTATAAAGATGCGTTTTATTTTAATGCGATCTCCCGCGTAGTCCTATTCCACAATTTATTTAATAATAATAATGAATAGGCCTACAATGTTCTACTGTGTTTGTTTTATTACTTTCAATTTTTTTTAATTCAGATTTTGTTCCTTTAGGAAATATTTCCCTGTGAGATTCAACGACTTGAAGTAAATATTGCAATATTTCTTCTTTTTGGTAAGGTTTGTGTAATAGTCTTTTAGTAATGCAACAGATCTTTCTGCATTATCATTCACTACTCGCATAGAGTTTACACATTTTTTAACGCGATTATATTCCTCTAAGTTGTTCCATTTTGAGGGATGTTCTTTAAGAAACGTAGATGGTAAAGCTAAGTTGTGAAAAACGAAAGACTTGAGCTGGAAACAAATTCTGTCAGTGTTTTATCATTTAATTTTTTGTTATCATTTAATACGTATCGTTTACTTGATGTATGTAAACCTGGCTTCTGCAATGCCTCAACCATTTTGCATTTAAACTTTGTGGATATATTACCAAAATGAGCAAGTGATACGAGCTCCTCGCTTAAATACCATAAATGGCGACTGAGAGCACGCCTTGCTACTAGTGCAAGATCTGAATCATCATCAGATTCAAGTTTTTTCAAATATTTTAAATCTGCTCGGCGTACAAGAAACAAGGAGCTGAAAACCAATTAGGAACATAATAACGGACAGCAAACTTGACAATTTTTTTCATTGCACCCTCTTTCTTCTTTTTACGTAACTTTAAATTGCCCTAAGGGAAGTAGATGGACAATTTTAATGCTGTAAATTACGCGTGCCATCCATCTGGCTCAATGCAGCACACTAGGCTGCCGGAATGAGAAACCATGTTCAGGCGTACCTCCTATATAAAGAATTGTTAATTCTAGAAGTTCGCGGTAATCTGACCTAGGGTGAAATTTCTGCAACTGATCTTTACAGAATGTCACTATTTCATCATTCCAAAAGTTATGTGTTCTACACATTTCATGGATATTTTTATTTATGTCCTTCCAAATCTGCTGAAATCGTTTGTATAGATAAAATATCTGATACCTTTTGAGAGACTATAGCATCAAAGACATCAGATATAGTGATTTCCTTAATATGATGTCCGAAAGGTAATTTAATAAACTTTCTTTGTAAATTAGTTTTGCAATTCTGATCAAGCACCATTTTCTGAAGTCCAGTGTTAGAGTACCGTGGTATCAAAACACAATAGCTTTAATAACATCTTTCAAATTCCAATCTTGTAGGTAATTAATTACAGCATCTGCAATATTTTTGTTCCTGTCCTTTAAGGCAAGCTTAGGTACAGCCAAGGAGCTTTAATATACCTCCTCCTGATACTAAAATAGGTACTCTATCTACCCTTATCAGTTTCCCAGTTAAATCCGGTATTAACTTTTCATCCTAGTTTTTCTTAGTTTAAAAATTACTTAAAATATTGTCCCGACAAGCATTAATCCAAGCAAAAACTGCGACGGGATCTTGGCGGGTCATTATCTTTTATAAGAGTAAGAACTACAGAGGGTTGACCATTACACCGCCGCTGCGACGTGCTCGTAGTACAAATTATACCGTGTCTTATACAGAGTTTAAAATACATAGAGATGCGATGCGCGGTGCGGTGCGGTGCGGTATACGAAAAATATTACTGGTGAAGCGGTGCGCAAAATTTCTGTGCTTTTAAATTGAGATTTTATGTGTCTAAAATAATCCTTTTCTATTAATTTCAAAATTCAACACTGATAATTTCTTTTGTAAAGTTCTCTAGATTCATCGTGCAATTTCTTCATTAATCCTTTTTCTCTCTGTTTGTGCTAAAAGAGTTTTTTATCAACACCACTTATATATCCTCTTCTTCCCTTTTCTCTCTGAGCTTTGAAAAATAATTTGTCATCTTTAAAAGATCATGTTAACAATTTTGAAATTTATTTACTTTATTCACCTTTGAAGTTTATTTACTTTATTCATTTAATTTTTGTTTTTCTTCAATTTTGAATTTTTAAGTGACCTATAATATTCATACTCTTTCTCAATTTTGGCTATTAAATGCTGTTTGGCTTTGATTGGAATTTTACATTCATCCCAAATTGTTGAAATTTCATTACAAACTATATTGGAAGCCTTTTTCAAAGTTTTTTTGATGCTTTGTTAAGTAGAAAAGGCGACGCAATACATCATCATTAGAAAGAAGTAAGTTGGCCTCTCTAATCTTATTGATAGTATGTCCAAGCAACCAAAGTTTTCTGTTTTTTTCTTGTTTTTTATTGGAAGAGGATCATATAGAATACAATATTATATACCAATAACTTTTGAAGTCATTAAACCTTAGATAATCAACAAAAATACTTGCTGAACGTAAAATAATACACTAGCAAGTATTGTCAAAGTGAACTGCAGACTAATGGATAACTTTACACTGCTAGGCCTACTTATTAACTTGAAATAAATTTGCATTCAGCAGCCGAGTTTATTCATTTTGGGCCAAATTGTGATGATGAAGTAGTTAAAGCTTTTTTAAAAGATTATATAACTTTAACATTCCCACATTAATACCCAGTCTAAACAATTTAAACTTAAAAATAGTTTTTATAAAACTAATATTTCATGAAAAGAACTTAATAGCATTTTTTAAGGCAAAAATAGCGAAATATAAAAATTTGTATAAATTACCAATATGCAAATACGCCAACTCGCATACTCAACTTTCCGCCACCTTGCGTCAGCTATCTAGAACGTATTCAAATTAAGCTGATCTTTTGCTACAGGGAACATTTCTTATATCCAACCTCACAATTTCCAATGGTTGAGTATTTGACACTAACAAAAAGATAATGCACGTTTTGAGAATGCAGTCAAGTAGATCTATTTACTATATTTTTAATTTATATATATATATATATATATATATATATATATATATATATATATTATATATATATAATATATATATATATATATATATATATATATATAATTTGGCGAAACCGATAACCTCGCTCCGGAGCGGGAGCCCTTCAAAAAGACGGAACTTCTGCCCCGGGGGGAAGGCAACAAGAGCACTCAACTTCCCCCCCCCCCTCCACCAGGAGGGTCATTGCCGATAGGAGCCAGACGGACGCCGGGCCCACAGGTCATATATAACTTTGTTTTTCTGATACTTTTATCTCACTCTTTCAACAATGTCTCCTGTCTGTCTCTTCTAGCTATTTCTTTTTTCTTGGTGATGGGACTGCTTCTCCTTCGGTCGGGTGATGTCGAGAAAAACCCAGGTCCCCTTAGATATTATTGCCCTATATGCCAACTACTGGTCGACTAAATGCAAATTCAATGCTGAAAGTTGTCTTAAACTGGATTCACACTGACCTGCTCCCACATTCCAAAACCCTCCCCAGGCAAATAACTCCAGGCTTTCTCTTGTGCAATTTGCAACCCTCCCACTATTATTCAACATCCCCCCCCCCCTTCCCAAAACTAACCCCCTAACTCTCAATATATTACAATTAAATATTAATGGCCCAACCAATAAATCAATAGAACTCAACCATTTCCTCATAAAATACAACATCCATATAGCTATCATACAAGAAGCCTCCCTCCCCCAAAACACCCCACTCCCCACGTTCTATGGTTATGACGCCATCTACTCCCCCCCCCCCCCCCCACCCACTCCTTCTTAACACTGAATCCATAACTAACATACTTACCACAACAACAACTTCCGACAGCCTCCCACTTTTTATTACCCAAACGCACTAATAAAATCCCAATCCTGTTCCATCCTCCAGAACAAGACCACCTATAACATCTTCAATCTCTACATTCGCCACCCCACCTCCCCAAAGGCAACCATCCTTAACAAATTAGAATCCCTAAATATCCTTAATTCCAAAATCCTCCCCACCCGAATCCCTCTCCAAGTCAACCAATCCCCTACTTCCCCAGACATTACATTCTGTTCCCCCTCCCTACACCACTTACTAACATGGGACACTATTCCCGTACCCTACAATCGGACCACCCTTCCTATTCTTATTTCTCTTAGCCCCCCCAACACTCCCCCCAAAAAAAAAACTACTACATACACTAACTACAAAAAAGCAAACTGGCCCGCACATATACTAACTATATCGAAACCCACATTAACCCAACACAAATTCACTGTGTACACTCATTCCTTCACAACCTCCATCACTCACTTAAACAATACAAGCATCAAATCTGCAAACCTTTATATACCCAAAGGGCCACAGAAAATCACACCACCCAAATATCAGCCAATTCATTAAACAAAGAAACTCACTCCACAAACTCAATCCTTATACCCCACACATTTCTAACCATATAAAACAAAACACCCAAATTTCTAACCTCATAAGCCACCACATACAAATAGGTTTTTCTGGAATACTTTACAACAAAACATCTCACGCATAGACGATAAGAAACCTGGCAGTCATCAAAAATTAAAAACAACTCACGAAAAACCCCCACAATCCCAGAAATCCCCATCATTTACCCCATAACTCCTCCTTCCCCAAACAACAATCAGACAGTCTTGCTAAAACATTACGCTAACATCTCCCGTAAACCAACACACCCCGATAATAGGAAAACAAAAAAACAACTCAGAAAACTCATTAGACCACAACCTCCCACAACATGATAAAGAAATAAAACCCTCAAATTCAACAGATTTATCACCTGTACTGGATATCCAAACCTGCACATAAACACCTTGGAGAAAAGCAATGCCTCCTAATCACAGCACTTAACAAATCTGGCAACTTTAGTACATTCCCCGACAATCTGGAAACAAAGCATACATAATCCCCTAAACTCAAACCAAAAAAAGACCCCACTTCCCCCTCCTATCGCCCCATTTCTCTGCTTTGCTCCATCCAGTAAATTGCTAGGAAATTAAAATTAAATACAATTTAAAATCCATTCTTTCCCCGACTTCCAACACGGATTCAAAAGCAATCCACTTCACAACTACAGCCACAGCGCACACCTCCCTGCACACAACACATCATTAAATGCTTCAACCAATCACCTTCCAAGGATTCTATAACTCACAGCCAATTGGCATAAACAAAGCATTCGACACCGTCCCGCACAACACATTTTTTTATTCCAAAAAATCCTCCCTCCCCCATAGAAAATATGACAAAAAAATGGCCTTTCCAATTCTTCACCAACTGTTTTGCAAAAAGTCCTTATAACAAAAACAACCCTCCCCATTTCTATCAATTGCAAACGGCGTCCCACAAGGAGCCATTCTCTCTTCCATTATTTTTATTCAACTTTTTCACTGCAGATCTGCCCACCAATCCACCAAACTTCCAACACTTATTACTTATGCAGACGAATCAGTCTTATTTCCCAACACCCAGACGTAAACACAGCCACAGAACATACCCAAGAATATCTACATTTATTAGAAATTGGTTAATCTCCAACAGAATGACCGCATCCCCCGTAAGTCCTCCATTATCCTTTTAACCACTGACCGTCATCAATCCTCCTCCATCCCATAATCACTCTGAACAATCAACCTCTTCCATTAAACAAAACTCCTCAAAATATTAGGACTTACCTATGGCACACATATGTTCGTTTCTCGCCCCCCATCAACCAAATCACTTCCGCACTCAATGAAACTAAACACCCTCTCGAAACCCTTTCCCAACACAACTTTCCAGCGTAGGAACACAACTCACTACTACCTAATAGAACAACTCCTTAGACGCAAATCTAACTTCTACGCTTACCAGCATGGCTTCCCAGCACTCTCAAATCCGAACACAATAATTACAAAATCTCTCAAAATACAGCCCTCAGAATTATCATAGGTTGAACTAAAACCACCCCAATCCAACATTTACACGAAGAATTCCCCATCCTCCCATCTTCCCCACAAAATGGTGGGGAACTCAATTCTATCAGAAAACCGTAATCCAAAAACTCACCCTTGTCACCAAATTCTTCTCCAATCTCTCTCTTAAAAAGACTAAAATCGCCCCCTTCTTCACCAGCTTCAATTCTATTACAACACTTGAAGTTAATATTCCCCCCGCCCCTCCTAATAGGTCCATGGATTACACATATCCATACCCATCTGACCAAACACAAACCCTCAAAAACACCCAAATAAACAATTTATTAACAACCCACCCCAAAACTTTTCCCCTAGAGAAGAAACGCTGTCCAGAAAGAGGCGCCAAATGGACCTCGCCCGGAGGAGATCAGGTCACCACCCAAAACTCATGCAATGTAAATATAGATTCAAACTAGAACATGTTCACATTCCCCCACTTGCACAGATGTACAACAATTCTCAGATACAATAGGCCCCTCCTTCTGGGGTCTCTCTCTCGATCGCCCCCCGCGCGCGACTTCTCTATATTCTTTTCTCCTGCAACCTGTGGAAACCGCCCGGTGGCGGCAGCCGGCTTCCTGGAAGCAGTATGGCCCCTCCAATTAAGGTGGGCCAGGGCAGAATATATATATATATATATATATATATATTATACTATATATAAATATATATATATATATATATATATATGATATATATATAATATATATATATATATATATATATATATATATATATAGTATATGGGCCAGGGCAGAAGTATAAGATTATATATATATATATATATATATATATATTATATATATATATATATATTATATATATATATATAGTATATATATATATATATTATATATATATATGGGCGAGGGGGTATATAATATATATATATATATATAATATATATATATTTCTTTATTTTTCATTATTTCTCTTTTTGTTTCATCAGTTATTTTGTTTGCATTTTCGTTTTACTTTCATTACATACTTCGTTATGTATGTATACTTTTTTTTTTAATTTTGTCAGAATAGGTAAGTGAAAGCTGATGCCTACCTTCCTTATGGTGATAGTATCCGGTTTTACTTGTGTTGATGAGGGTGTGAGACGCACCATCTATGTTTATGGTTCAGGGCATATGATCATACATTTCGTTTGTTCCTTATTTTGTAACTCCTCTGAAACACCTATAATAAGAGGTACTCCGCCGCCTAGCGCGGTGCACCGGGCACAAAGCTAATTGGCTCGACCTTTCAAAAGAAAAAACAACACTGAAGAAACCTCTCCTTGTCTTCTTGGAACTTTGTCTTCAAGAGAATCCCGAACGTTTCACCACCCTGGTGGAGCATATGGACTCCCACTTTCAAAGATGGGCACATTGCACCAATATCTCTCAACTGATTCATCCTGACTTTCAGAGGAGGTGAATGGAGGGTTGTTTGCAACAATCGCCAAAAACGCATTAAGTGCCTTTCTGGAGTCAAAGTGAAAGTCGTACACCCGAAGGGATTCCTTACTCTACTGGCTTGCCCCCCTCCCCTCGTCCCTCACCCCAGCCATCCAATAATAGTCAACAGGAAACATCACCAACTATCGATTTTCGTGCTTCTTAGCTTCCTCCTGAATTCTCCATCAGTAGATGTTTTTCCCGTTGAATCACCAGGGAATCCATTGATCCCTGAAACCTCCGCATCCCGTTCTTCAGAGAAACTCACTTCTTCCCCAGAGGCGACAGTACATGCTGTCCTCATGAGAAAAGTCCCTGACACTCGGTCCCTTTCTGGAACTGATAATTCCATATATGTTGAGTTGCCGCCAACCCCTATTTATTTATCCACCTTCTGGTTGTCTATTCTTCAGACGGTCCTTCCCATGCTCAGGACAGGACGAAGCTGAAAATAACTTGAACTTTGCCTGCATTCATGGTAAGGTTTTCCAACTCTCTGACAAAAGGTCCCCTCCCCCTGAACTGGGCTACACTGCTTCTCCTCGGGTCCCGAGTTTAGGTTTTGGTCCTACTATCTCTCTTCCAACAACACAGCCAACCATATTGAGACGATTGTTTCCAGCCACTTATCGCTTTAACCTTCTATTAAAACATGGCCAAATTCTTCCAGTGAAATTGCTGTGGATATTACTCAAACTTTGAAAAGCTTTCGGCTCATTGATTTACTAACACAAAAGTGTATCTGCCTCCAGGAACTTATATTGTAAGAACGTGACTTCCCCTTACCATCGTAATGTAAATCCCCAGTGGCATTTCCGTCCTATATTCTCAAGAACTCTCCAAACCAGGCTACAAGCGGTGGCGGCGATAATTCATCTCTCCACCGGCTACATAGTATGCTCAATTTATTTAGCACTCAGCAGTAAGTTTACAAAATCGAACTTAGAAAATCTCTTCCGACAGTTTCCTCCCCAAACTGTTATAATGAGGGAGGGACCTTAACCTGCGTCACTCCCTGTGAGGCAGTAATCACACCCTGTGAGGCGGTAGTCACACCTAGCACAAGGCTCTGAACCCTGTTGACTTACTGACCACATTTTCCTTGGGATGTCTTAATAATGGACTCACAACCTATGGACGTTTGAACTTGCACATCTCCACTTGCATTACCCTGTTCATGTTTTGATCAACTGCATGGGAGCGACCATAATTACATAGCTCTGTATTCACTCACAGAATCTATCTTCAGAACCCCATTCCCGTTGGCGCTATGACATAGCAGAATAGCCATTCCACTCTCGCCCTCCAGAGAATTGATCAATTCAAACATTTCATCCTCTCTGCGGCCGAGTCATGCATACCAGTCTTCTGCGGGCAGGCGATCGACAACCCCTTGGTGGTCCTCATTGTGTTTCAGCCGGGAGTAGAAAAAAACTATATAAACAGTACAAACGGAATCGCAACACCGCCAATTTGATGATAATCTACAAAGCCGGTGCTGCAAGGTCTCGCCGGATCAACCGTCAAACGAGTAAGGAGTACTTCCGATCTTATGTCTCAACAGTTAATTCCGCAACTTTTTTTTATCAGTGTGGAAGGTTGGTGTTTCATTATTGGCCGAATACTACTTACTTAATCTCTGCTCAAGCGGCAGTCGCGGACACATTAGACTACTGCTTTTGCCAGTCATTCCGTCTTCTCCTGCTATGATGCAGCTTTCCAAATCATAAGAAATGAAACGAGATTATCTGACTTTTCAATATTGCCAGGGGAAGATCATCTCTATAACCGTATTTTGGTCGAACATCAGACTGCACTAAAAGGCTGCAAAGATGCGCCCCTTTACCAGATGTTATATCCTACATCATTCTCTATTGCATCCACCCTTATGCATTGGCTTTTTTTGTTAGACCTTTATAATAGAATTTGAATAGACTCCGCTTTTCCACTGTATGGTCAACAGATTGTTATCTCAATCCCTAAGCCTGGAAAAGATTTAATATTGGCTGACAACCAAAGACCAATTTCGCTGACATGTTATATCTGCAAATTAGTGGAAAAGATGGTGACTGGCCGCCTTTTCCCGGTTCTGGAGAGCCGCATTTTCAAACTACCAATTTGCCTTTTGTATCATCGCCCGACTTTGGACCCTCTGCTGAAACTTGATCACGACCTCCGGGAGGCTTTCGACAATTACAAAATGATACCGGGGGTATTTTATTTTTTACCTTGAAGGTTTTTGACACCGCATGCAGAATTGAGATCCTTTTAAAACTTCACACACTTGGCCTTCGGGGACAGCTGCCTCTCTTCCTTCGACACCTTCAAGTTCGATGCTCCTCCGTTCTGCCATGATTCTTTGCTCTGAATGAGGGTATTCCACAGGTCAGTTTCTTCAGTGCTATATTGTTTTCCCTCGGGTTTAATGGCGTGGTCACTCATATTCCAAAGTCTGTCAGCTCCTCCCTATATGTCGACGATCTGACCATTTACACTGCTGGAGTGAGACTAACACATTTGGAACGGCAGCTCCAGCTAGTCATAACGAGTGTCTCAGGATGGAGTGGCTTCCACTTCTCAACTGAGAAAATCACAGCTGTACTATTCAAAAGGAAAATTAGGAGAGGCAACCGTCAGCTTTCTGCCCTCATTTGGCTCTATATGGTTCCCCTATTCCATTTGACACAGGTTAGATTTTAGGACTCATCCTAGACGAGCACTTCACATCATGCGCCTGAAAACGACTTGTCATCATGCTCTCAGCCTGAAACACTTCAGAAAACCATTTCTCGGCTCCCTGGTTTCCGACGCCAGTCCTCGAGTCCTCTCAGGTAGGGTTTTGGCCCTTTCAGTAGAACTAGCATCTTTTTCCATTAGGCCTCAAAACTCGTTCTCCCAGAGCTCTCCAGAGGTTCCTGCTTCTAGGCTCATAAGATTTCAACGCTGATCCACGAGTAGTACAAGCAGAAGGAAAGAACCGGGCTTCTAGCCCTGTCGCTCTGTAACCATGAGAAGAAAATCTTCATATTGACTCAATTGACTCTTTATATTTCTCAATCTTCATTTATATATATATATATATATATATATAGTGTATATATAAGTATATATATATATATAGTATATATTTATATATATATATATATATATATATATATATATATATATATATATATATATAAAGGAGTGTTGAAATGGTGGGTGATAATAGAGTGGGAGAAACTAGGGTAATAGTCATGGGCCAAATTTTTTAATACTGCAAATAATAGGACACGTTAAAATGTTTACCTTTATTTATTCAAAGAGAATCCCACTTCCACGTCAGTCAGAAAACTGCGGTCGTTTTTTATTCACGTAGACTTCTGAAGATCCGGGTAAATTAAGCGTTAGGCTTCAGCTACCTAGGAATATATGTCTTCTTAAACCAGGTGCTTGTTCAGATATTATCTATATTAGAGTATTTTTGTAAAGCGTTTTAGTAATTACAGATGGTTCCATGTATAATTTCAATAAGATGGGGAAATAAAGAAACGCTTAAAAGAATACGATTTAATAAGAAGATTATAGAATAAAATAATATAAGTGTTTACAAAGACTACAAAAGGGAACCACCAATTCACAGATGGCTGATCCTTCCTGGATTGGATCAAAGGGATTTTCAGAGATAGAGTAGTTATGATATAAATTATCAAAAGGACAAATGCATATAATGACTAACTCTCATGTTGACAGAGTCTGGATTTGGTTGCTTGCGAAAAATAAGTGACTTGGAGAATAGGAAAGCTTAGAAGACTGAACATGGAGAATTATTGTTGGACGTGTCAGATACACATGAAACCGGAGTGTACTTAACTTGTTTGTTCTATGCTGCTGCTGCGAGCCTTCTTTTTCAGAGATGGTGTGTTATCAGCAGATTTCAGAGTAGAAGCTTGTTTCAAGAATCCATTAACTGAATCAATTTTCGACCAATTCTTGGCCCCTGGAATAGAACCTGAATAAGAAATACATATTAAGTATATCTTTCTTTTAATTTTGTTTAGATTGGTAAGTACTATGATGAGAATTTACTTACCCTCACGAAGTATATATTCGCATAAGAGGGTATGGGGGGAAATCTTGATGTTTGGAATTATCGTCCTTCCGAAATGAGTTTTGTTAGGAAATTTTGAGCGTTGTTGTTATCGGGTCGGTAATAATATCATCAATGATTTATATGTGAGTAATACATATAATCATTATCTCATTATAAAAAATTCAGAGAATTACTGTAGATAATGGCTTACGTATACTAATTGTATTAGGCGTTTGATCGCTCACTTATATCAATGTGGCGACTTAACAACAGTTATAAAAGAAATTAGTTAAATAATATACAAAGATACAAGACCTAAGAAAAAGAGAACTGTAGTAATATATTCCGATATAATTTATTTTAATAATTGAAGCTCAGAAGTATGATAACATAAAATTTACAAGCCTGGACACCCCATCTTATACAAATGGAAAGGTAACAGTGTATTAGAACTATAAAAATAAAAAATAAATAATAATGGAGCCATCCAAGACCTTGGATAGAGATCACCATTATATCCCCCCGCACCAAATCTAAACCCCCATCTTAATTTTCTGCACCATTTTGAGGGAAAGCAAAATGGTGGAGAGGGCAGATTGGCTTGGTAAAGGGATATGATAATACGAAGAAGAGAATACCAGAAACCAAACCAATAGAGAATAATAATCCCATTATATATAAGGAACTTGAATTCTTGACAAAGAATGGATATGAATTTTTCGTGAGATATGCTGAATGGTGGAGGAAGTCAGTTATTAATGTTAGAGACATTACTGATAGTTTCTTAGTCCTCACATATCATTTAACGCCATGTTTGAAAAAAATATTGTCGTTGATGGGTATTCATGTCTCTCCATGCAGTATGCTCCAATTCCCACCAGATGCTGGTTCTTAAGGCGATTGTGAAGTTAGGTTCATTTCGGCGAGTAGAATTGGAATGATACATACTGTGAGAAGTCAAATTTGAAGGAACCACATATTTGTGAAATGGAGCCGAGCTATATGATAACGTATACTGTGGTTGTTGTACAGAGAAAGAGGGATTATAGGATAACTGTGGTGGAAGAAACTGGACATACTGTTGATCCTGACCACCATGCGCAGTATTGTCTTGCAACTGGTATGAGGATTCTGATGACTTAAGCATATATCCGGACTGAAATAGAGGTTCTGGATAGACCAATCGATCTTCCATTCTAGAGCTTGAGTACGACGTCGAGGGCCGAGAAAGCTGTATCGCTGATTGTATTGTAACATCGCGTTCTTCGCTTCTGATAGTCGTCTGAGCTGTCTGACTAACTCGTTCAGATTTAGCACTTTGAGAAAGATTCCGATGACTTTAGCGTATATCCGGACTGAGATAGAGGTTCTGGATAGACCAACTGATCTTCCATTTTAGAGCGTGAGTATGACATCGAGGGCTGAGAAAACTGTATCGCTGATTGTATCGTAACCTCGCGTTCTTCTCTTCTGATAGACGTCTGACGAACTCGTCCAGATTTAGCACTTTGAGAAGGTTTAGAAAACATCAGATGTGAACGTACATGTTGAGCTCGGTGAATAGTAAAGACAGAATTATATTTTTCCATGAATTGCTCTAAGAACAGACGGTTAGGGTGTAAACCCGTCCGGTAGCAAGGGAAATTTTAAAGTCATCTGTTTCTTTTTCAGGTATTGACGATGTGGAGGTGTTTCTTAATCTCTACTATGTTGGTTAATTCCATAGTAGAACTTAAGGACATAGTTTCCTTTAAGACAGCGTTTGTTTGGCCACACGTGTTTAGAGAAAGATAGACTACCGAACTTATCATGACTTAAGATGGAGTGATCTTGCATCTTAGAGGGAGACATTGTGGGATCGTCTTTAAAATACTCGGAGAATTTAGAGCCCCAATCTCGGATAAGTCTTTTTCGGTTAAAGGAGAACATATCCTACTCAGGAGGAATGACCAAATAAACACATATTTTTGGGTTTGATTTCTTGGCCACTTCGGTTATGAAAGTCATAATAGATGCTACACCATCAATGGAAAAATTGTTTTTGGGTTCGAAAACGGTTGACCGTTTGTCGTCTGCATTCATGAGTTCTTTTGGCTTCCAAGCCATTGTTGTCAACGACCATATGAGGAGAAAATCAACGTTGGCCGATATAAGAACCTCCAATCGTGGAGAACAGGCGGGAAGCTGACGTCAAGAACAGAAATCGGTTCTGGCGGTAAGACCATATTTTCTGAAAAGAAACTTCTTCTCATGCCTAAAGATGGGAACTTCACTTGACCAGGTAGCGAGTAAAATGGTCATTGTGAAAAACAAGAGATAGAGAGGTATCTTAGTGAGTGATACAAAAACTGGGAAGTCAAAGGTCGCGTCACGTCAAGTTAAGTCCAAGTCAATTTTTTTCCTGTTTCCTAAAAAGAGAAATAACACTACCTTGAATTACTGTTCATCTATGTTTTATGTTAAAAAATATTTACATCTTGCTCAGTCTAATATCTTCAATGTTTGCAATAAATTGAAATATTTTTTAAATATAAACTTTTTTTTTAATCAAACCTATAAGGTTTGATTAAAAAAAAAAGTTGCATTTTTAAATCGGTGATAAGTTATAAAAATAATGAATAAATAATAAATAAAACTAAAATAATAATCATCAATAATAATTTCAATTATAAAATTTTTAATTCAACATAAACATTGACTATTAAATTTACTAAATTTTAATTACTAGAAAATCTAACAATTTAAAAAAAATTTTTTTTTATATAATATATACAACAATCTAACTATGAATTAGTACATATTCTGTGTTGTAAGGGCTTGCCAATATTAGTAAGTTTAAACTTTCGGCTGCATTGAAAATAAAAATATACATACCCATCCATGTGTGAATAAACATACATGTGCAGGCATACATCCATGCATATTTCAATATACTAATTAAAAGAGAAATTGAGAAAAAGACAACAATTGAGAAATTTGTCTTTTGTGGAGAGAAGATTTGGTATTTTCAAAAATAACCTCTAAAACCTTGCTAACTACCGACACAACCTAAGAAAGATATCTTATAGGCGGGTGTTCAGTGATGCTGATGAGTTACTTGCATATTGCATAAGGTAGGTTATGAATCTAATGTAAAAAGGGTGTAGGTGATACAGTAAGAAGGAAGAGAACAGACTCATCTCGTCTATTCCTCAAAGAATTCCACAGTTTTGCGTAGCCCATTTACATAATCCATCCAAACAGCAACCTTGTAAAATATTGATATTATTCTATGATCATGATGGCATCACCATGAATCAAAACGGTACCATGATGACATCATGAAGGTTATGCGAGTTACACAACTGACTTAGGTACATTGGTTTTCCCCATGATAGTATCACCATGGCAATAGCATCATGATGCCATCATAAGGTACTCATAATGTAATTTAGATCAGAGAGTTAAATGTACATAATGAATCCTGATTTATGTACATATATTAATATATGCATATAAATTACTCATACGCTTTCTAGTTGATGATGACGGAGAACTGAAATAGCCTTCCTTACGTTGATCCATATGTGTTATTTACCATTTACTTCTATGACGACCTCTACAAGAATGAAACAATCTGGAAAATAGTATATCGACCACAGCCATGATACCGCCATCATGAGAAAGTCATGACAACACTATCAGATTAAAAGACAAAAAAAAAAAAATTATAAGAGTTAATGTATTTTTAAACAATATATAATATATATATAGTGGTTCTAAACTGATACCGATACCGATGAGGACATTAGGTAATTATAATGTATTCCCCCAAAGCATTTCAAGCAACAATTTTGATTTATAAATTGGCTCCTATGAACAATAGGCATATTATTAACATAATAGACCCAGACTGAAACTTTGTAAAGTTCAGTAAAGGCCAGAATAACATCCAAGATTGGCAATTGTCCAGGAAACTGCAACAACCTCAATCTCTTTTGAATCTGCTTCCTTTGCAGCTTATACTTTTGGGCTTGTTTTCATAATTCTTCAATAGCAGCTGTGCGTAACTTGGAGGTGACAGTCCGCTGTACCGTATAAATATATGGAGAATCAACCCCTCTCTCTACTTCTATAGGAAAATAACCATCAGGTATATATTCCATTGAGGAATTATCAGAATCTGAATCTTAACCTGAGAAAGAAAAAGAACGTCAGGAACAACATTCTTCTTACCTGAAATGTGTCGTATTTCGAAGTGTCATATTTGTATAGTTCTTCCATGGTACGATCTAGCCTTCCATCAACGAGGCTCATATTTTGTAGGTAGATCAGGGGCATATGATCAGTTAATATTATAAACCTAACCCTACGGAGAAAGGTCAGCAATTTTACTGCCCATCGCAGTGCAGTAAGTTCCTTATCAATGACCCCATAATTTCGTTGTGCACCATTGAAGGACATCAAAATAAATGCGATTGGCTTAGTTACCCCATTTTGAACCTGTGAAAGACAAGCACCAGCTCCGATATCAGAGACATCAACATGGAGCTCCATTGGAGAAGCAGTAGGGTGATAATCGGGAAATCCCAATAGACTGGGATTAACGAAGGCCCCTTTTAATTCGTTGAGTGCCTGTTGACATTCGGAGTTCCACTGGATAGTTTTGCCTCTCATCTAACAAGATGAAGGCTTGCTTATTTGAGAACAATTTGGGATGTGCCTGCGATAAAAATTAACCATGCCCAGAAATTGATGCAGGTGTTTGACTGTAGCAGGAACAAGGAAAGCCAAAGCACCTTGTACGTTTTTCTGTAATGGAAGAATCCCTTTGTTTGAGATACAATGACCGAAAAAATACATCTCATTCCAACAAAGACTAATTTGACTCTACTTTAGTTTATAACCGTTCTGCTCTAAAGCAGATAGTACTTGATCCAGAGTTATCAGGTGGTCTTCGAAGGTTTCACAGAGAACTATGATGTCATCCAAATAGACCATTACTTTGGACCATGGTAAACCAGTCAACACAAGCATCATACCAAGTTGGAAAGTGGCCGGACCATTCTTCACCCCAAATGGCATCTTCAAATATTCATATTGCGCAAATGGGGTGGAGAAAGCAATTTTTTCAACACTGTCTGGCTCCATGGAAGCTTGATAATACCCGTGTACAAGATCTATCGTAGAGAAAAAGGAATTTCCATGCATATTATAGATCATATCTATGAGATTAGGCAGTGGAAATGAATCGGTTTTTGTTACATTGTTCAATTTACGGTAATCTATACATAACCATAGTTTACCATCGGTTGTACAACTAGGGCCGAGTACGGAGTTTTACTGGGACGGATAATATTTTGATCCAACAGATCTTTACACTGCTGTTTAATTTCTTGAGCCAAAGATCCCTGAAAACGTCAAACGTGTATACAAACAAGCCGAGTATTTTCCACTTCGATGGAGTGGGTAATATTTGTAGCCACTCCAATGTCATGATCACCAAAACTAAGTCGGCTTGACAGTTAATCAGCATGTTAATGAAATCCTACTTCTGGTTCGTGCTGATTGGTAAATCAGAGAAACGGAATTCTTCTGTAATTTTCTTAGGGGTCCAGATCTCCAAGCTTCGAGAGTGGTTTTCAGAGTTGATATTTATTAAACAACTTTGAATGTGGAGAATTTCTTACTCCATCAATGGTAAAACTTATCCTAAGTCCTTATTTTTCGATGTACTGGGGTCTATCGGACATGTTCATGATAGCAACATGAGAAGTGAGATTTAGCAATGAAGTTTGGGTTTTCCTTACTTTGGAAACCCACTACATCCAATGGAACATCTGTGGAGCCCTTTACATCGATAAATTTGCAGGAAAATGGGGGGATACAAATAGAGTAAACCGAGACAAAGTTGAAGAATGGGATGTGATGACTCTCATCAGACGCAATCACCTTTACTGCTTCACCAGATCGATGGATTAATTCCCTGCGTGTCAAATCAGGGTGTAAGTCATTTTCATGCAATGACACAGCTCCAGGTATCATCAATTCGGGTATGAATTCTGTGGGAACTTCAAAAAAGAGAATGAGCTTGGTCGAGAATTTTAGCTTTTCTTGACTGTAGCGTAATTTGGAGAAATATAATGGAAGTTTAACATAGAGCTGAATCGAGACTGTGTGATTTCGTTGTAATCCACTAACAGTGTGGATTCCAACTTCCGTAGAAGGATGCAGTTTTACCTCTTTGAGATAATTTGTGACCAAGTCGGTACTAATCAGGCTTACCCCAGATCCACTGTCCACCATACAACCATAATAACCGGAGCTATCTGGACTAACAGCAACAGAGATTATGGGTTGACTTCAGCCTGACTGAGATTTATATGAACAGTTTGTAGCTGTTCATTTAGAGACGGAGATACACTAGCTTTTACGTGAAGTTTAGAGTCTGAGATAATCAGAGTTAAGGTCGTCGAGGTTTATGTGCTGAACTTATCGCCTTATCTGAGTCTGCGATAGGATCGGTCTCCACAGAATGACTCATTTCTGTGGAGGCTTCCAGTTTAAAGATCTAGCATCTTGGCTGGTGGGTTTTTCTTCTTCTCCCATGCATTGTCCCATGTAATGTGACTTATCTCACCTCTCACAGTTTTCTATGTAAGGCCTTGAAATCGAAAATTTCTTCGTTGTTGAAATGGCGGCTCTGGCTCATTAGAGCCTCTGCAACCTCAGTGAGAATGCGGCTATACCTTCTTAACAGCCCCTGAGATCGGTTTAGGAGACCGAGATTAGGGTCTATTGTTTTTATTTCTTTGCTGATTGTCTGTACCGTTCCGAGAATTACTAGGAGGACTACGTCTCTGGGAGTCATAAGCTCTAGTTTTCAGAAAATTAAGCCTATAATTATTCAGACTTGGTCGTAACTTTTAGCACCTGAAGTACCTCGAGATTTTTGTAAGGTTTCTGTCCAGTTTGGATAGACAGTATCAATTCTGATTATAGTGTCTACCGTCTCATTTAAATCTTCGATCAGAGGTTCTACTTTTTCATTAGAACGGTGATATTGTGTGTCTGAGTTATAGGTTGGGGAATTATGGGAATTCAGGTTGGAAAAAATATTTTCACCTATTTCCAGAGAATCCGCAAAATTCACCACCTTTTCTCACAGAGTTGGAATTCCATCATCCATTTCTTGAGTAATAATGTACTGACGTACATCCTTTTCGATGTCTGGAGGAAGAGAGAAGAAACGCGGTATGCAAAGAGTCATGTTCCTGTATGTCCAATCCTTTATAAGCTTATCTTGCTAGACATTCTAACCTGAGAGCGAACATGCGAATAATCTCACCCTTTGATCTACCAGCTGTGTGATAAGCTTGTAGCTTATAGTCATTTTTTGTTTTCCTCTTGTCAATACCACTGTATGAGGGTATCTTTTATGGAGAAGTAATTTGTCATCCTTGATGATCAATTTGTATAACTGGAGGAATTGTCTACCAAGCAGTCGTAGCCACTGCTGAGGTGCATTTGGGTAATGTAATGTGCAATAGGCCTCAAAATCAGAGAAATACAGTAATCTTGATCCGCCTCATACTTATATTTGCCTGAATCAACCACTTTAAGTTTTTGTGAGTTTTTTACAAGCTGAGTGAGTAAGACAATCGCTTGAGTCAACAAATCAATGTGTTTATCTCTGCGGTTTTGATCCCTACTGGCTAATACAGGCTGAGTTTGTCGTGAGAGATAATCGTTATTCGGCGGATAAGTCTGTGGTAAAGTTTGGAGAGAATTTCTATAAGGAACTTCCTGAGGATCAGGACCTGTGCCTGGCATTTCTGATGTTGGAGGATGTGATGATTCGTAATCTTGGGAGAACATTCTTTCTGAATCAGGAGTTGGACTCAATCCCGCATTCATATTTGGTATGTAATCACCCATTTCTGCAGATGGATTATTAACATATGTTGGATTTACCTGAGAAGGATAATTAGGATAACAGAGTGTATACCAGCAGTGAAAAGACAGGGAAAATGAAAAGTGTGCAGGGGAAATAAAATTATTCAAATGTATATCAGGCATCATTTTGTTTAGCCTCTAAAGAAGTATAGTGAAGCCACATAATTGATTCAAGTCTCTTAAAAAATGGAGATCTTGCGAGAAACTCAGTTGGCCATCAAGGGAATGTTTAGAAACGGTTCTATGTCTTTTGAAAAGGATGAGTAAAGATATCAAAAAATCCATTCATAGATTCCCTCTTTCCTCAGTACTTAATTGTAAATTGTTGATAAGTTCCAGTATGTAAAATTAAGTAAAAGATTTATATATCAAACTCTTCTAGCCTAAGAATTTATACTTCTTGAGTTGTTGATTATCAAGATCCCAATCTGAAAAATTATTATTGTTTAAATTTTTTCCTCAGAAGTTTCACCTCCATTTAACTATTTTCTTCTTTTTTATTTTACAAATTGAATTAATTTTTTGTATGTAAATGAAAATATTTCTTCTATTTGACAAATTTCAAATATAAAGCCAATTTTAATTTACAATGGCTGGACTCCACTCTGCATCCAGAATGGTCAAAATGTCTCAGAGAAGCGAAATCGAACATTATGCTTTGTGCATATACTGCAAGAAAGAATTTTGCCTTTCCAATAAGGCAACAAGAGTCATTAAAAGCCATGCAACTAGCAAGAAACACCAGAGCATCACTAAATGCTTAAAATCCAGCTCACCAGACATGATGAACAATTTTGTTTAGCAAAGTACTGGGTACTGGTCAATTATTTCTAAACAGCTGCAATCGAATAATTTTGCATCAAGTTCTTGTTCTCAGGGAGCCTCAGTTGGTTCTACCTTGGATGTCTCTTTTAGCAAGGCAAAAGATGTACAGAAAGCAATAATAATGTGGAGTTTGACTGTTAAATCAAACTCATATTTCCAATAGAGCTTTGATTGTTGCCAAAAAACAATTTAGTAAGATGTTTCTGATTCGCAGATAGCTCAGTCCTTTGTGTGAGCAAAGATAAATTTTCCTATTTACGTGTATTTGTTAGCTCCTTACTTTACTAAAAAAAATGTGAGGTGTATTGAGAAATACTTCTTATATATCAATATCCTATGATGAGGCTTTAAATAAAATTGCACAAAGAACTCAAATGGATATACATGTGAGGTTTGAAGACTTAATTACGGGTCTCATAACCACTCGCTATCTTACTTCTCAGTTCCTTACCAACACTTGAGCTGAGAATCTTTTGGAAAATCTCAAGCAGGGGCTTGGGTCAGCTGTTGGCCTCATTAAAGTGACAAGTATTTCAATGGATGGACCTAATATCAACTGGAAAATGTTGTCTTTGTTGAAAGTAGCATTAAATACCTGTTCCGAAGCTCCAAGATTGATTGAATTTGGAAGTTGTTCTTTGCATATTGTCCATGGAGCTCTCAAAAACTGAGCATAAACACAAATCGGATTTATTAGATACGTTAAGGGCTTTCTTATTTATTAACGATTCCAACTAGAAAGGAACATTCAATGAAAATAACAGGCTCTGAAGAGTTTCCTGCTAAATTTTGTTTGACAAGATGGGTTGAAAATGTAAATGCCACAACAACAGCCATTTGATTGCTTCCAAGACTTCGAAAGTACATGGAGGAAGTTGAAGAATTGAAAAATTCAAAAGTGTTTGAAAAGGTGAAATCATATTTAAAGGATCCCTTATTACATGCAAAGTTGGGGTTTCCAACAGTAGGTCGTCAGATGGGAAGATTTCTATGAAGTTTCAACGTGAAAAGACCCATTACCACCCTCGTTATGATGATCTCAGTCACTTAGTTAAAACTTAATGAAAAGAATTTTAAAACCAGACATTTATTGTTTAGATGTCAAAGTTTTAATGAAAATTAACTTTAAAGATAAAAAAAATTTCATAAATGCAGAAAATAGGGACCTGTATCATACAGCAAAAGAGGGAATTAGGAATGCACCTCGAAGGCTGCAAACTCTAGAAATTTTAAAATTTAGAGAAGATTGTATGTCATTCTTGCAAGTACTTATCCAGAAGTTAGAAGAAAGAAGTCCTCTTAAATATTCCATCACAAAGGCATTAAGTTGTTTGTCACCGAAGGTAATGCTTTCTAATAACTCTGAAAGAATTAATGTGTTGAAAAATTCAAAAACATCAAGCGAATTGATGGTTCAATGGCTGATATAATCAAAGAGGATTATGAACTTTTGACATCTAATTCCTATGTCCTTGAACTTCTGAAACGTTTTGATGAGAAGGAAGATACTCTATCAACTTTTCATTGAAATTTTTAAAAATGTAAACATTCAAAAAGAAACAAAAAACTTTAACACTGATTCTTTCTTTATTTCATGGGAGTACTTCTGTAGAGAGAGGTTTCTGGACAAACAAACATTGTCTACAAGAAAATTTGAGTGAAGAGTCACTTGTTGCTAAAAGAGCTATTGCTGAAGAGATGAAAAAATACTGGAGGGGTTGATTATTGTATTACAAATGAGATTGTCATACTGCTGCAATGCTTCTTCAGAGTATAAAGCATACTTAAAAAGAAAACTATGTGCCAAAGAAGCTGAAACTCTGGAAGGTGCAAAGAAAAAGGAAATTATCAGCTGAGATTAAAGAGACTGAAGAAATTAAGAGAAATATTGTCAAAGAGACTGAAAAACAATTTCATATTTTAGAAGAAAAAATAGCTTTTCTTAAACAGTCATAAACCTTTTTTTTTTAAAAATTAATGTACTTATTTAGTAGGTTTAGTTTAGAATTAAATAATTTTGTAGTTTGTTTTAGAGAAAAGGAAATATATTTTTATTTTATTTTAGAGAAAAGAAAATGTGCAAATGTTTTTATATTTTTGTGTACCTTTGTTTTTGTAATTTTTATTTTGAATAAAGTAAAAGAAAAGGGAAGAAATGAAAGCTAAAGCAGGGACCTGGTAAACATATTTGGCAGATATTTAGAAAATTAAATGATTGTGTTCATAACTTAAGCTATATAAATAATTTTGGAAGTCTGTTTAAAAAACTTTCAATGCAAATATAAATTTCACTTGTAAAATGTCAAATTGTATAATGTCATTCGAATTTGTGAAAGCTTGCCAAGAAAATTTGTTTACTGGGATGGTTAGAGGTTGGGCTCTGGAGGGCTTTCATTTTTTCACCTTTCCTTATTGATAACAAAGATAAAATGATGTTTTTTATCATTTATTTTAGTCCAGGGAAAAAACAGGGATAACACTGGGAATTTGAAAATTTCAACTTGGTATACACCTTGGATAAGGAGAGATGGGAGAAACAACAAGAGACCCCCAAATTGATCAGAGAAAGATCTTGGGTCAACGTATTGTAATTTGCAACTGACTGAGATTGAGTTAAAGCCACCATATTTTTAGGGTACTGAGAGAAATGAACGGTGTTAGAAAATTGTTGTTGATGTTGTGCAGTGTTTTCCTGCTTTTCCAGCTCTTTTTGTTCATTAACGACCTCTAGGTCACGCGTCAGAGTTTTAACCAACCTTTCTTCTTGGTGCATTAGCATAATATCAACAGGCTCTGTTGGATGAATTACGTTACCTTCCCCACCTTCTCTACCCTGTGCTAAGTCAAAATCCGAGTTCCTCTCATCATCCAGGGAAGCAACGAAATCTTCCTGGTTTGAACTGTGGAATTCCTTGGGATATTCCATGATTTACTTTGTTGCCCCCAAAGTAAGAAAGATGAAAAAAAATGATTATGAATGACAGGCGGAGTAAGTGTATTTAGCAAAGAGAAGGATAAAATTGTAAGTTTTAATACAACCTGACTGCATAAAAGGTTCTTAAAACAATTTAACAAATCCAGAGTCAGCCCCAAAAAGAATCGGAATCAAAATAAGAAAAATTTAAGTTGTAACTGGGACAGGAATCTACTTTGATGAAGGGGCTTGCAAAGATAATTGTGCAGCAATATCAAACAGAGACACTTGGTCCCTGTTTAGGCGCCAAAATTTTTATTATAATGTAAGGGAATGTTGGGATGATGGATGATAATAGAGTGGGAGAAACTAGGGTCACTTAGGAGAAGGGTGGCACAATGATTTCTAAAATAGTCAATTATAAAAATATAATTTCAGGTCCCTTAAAAATAATCAAAGAAAATTTTTAATACTACAAATAACTGGAAACTTTAAAATGTTTACCTTTATTTATTCAAAGAGAAATCCACTTCCACATCATTAAGAAAGCTGCAGTCGTTTTTATTCAAATAAACTTCTGAAGATCTGGGTAAAGTAAGTGTTAGGCTTCAGTTACCCAGGGATATATGTCTTCTTGAACCAGGTGCTTGTTCAGATATTACTGTCTATATTAGCGTTTTCTTTGTAAAGCGTCTTAGTAATTACAGATGGTTCCATGTATAATTTCAATAAGATGGGAAATAAACAAACACTTAAAAGAATACGATTTATTAAGAAGATTATAGAATAAAATAATTTAATTGTTTACAAAGACAATGAAAATAGAACCACCAATTCACAGATGGCTGATCCTCGTGGATTGGATCAAAGGGATTTTCAGAGATCAGAGATAGAGTAGTTATGATATAAATTATTAAAAGGACGAATTCATATAATGACTCTCATGGTGACATAATCTGGATTTGGTTGCTTGCAAAAAATAAGTGACTGGGAGAATATGAAAGAATAGAAGACTGAACAAGGAGAATTATGTGTTGGGGGTGCTAGATACACGTAAAACCGGAGTGTACTTAACTTCTTTGTTCTTTGCTGCTGCGAGTCTTCTTTTCCAGAGATAGTGTTATCAGCATATTTCAGAGTAGAAGCTTGTTTCAAGAATCTGTTAACAGAATCAATTTTTGACCAATTCTTGGCCCCTATAGGGAGGAACCAGCACCGGCTCTAGCCACGCTAATGGCAGTACTGAAACCCTGGTATATTATTCCTACTTTCAGGTAAATCTCAACCTGACACTCGACTCACCAGAAGGTAGCCAGATAAGTTGCGTTGAAAGATGTATGTATTAGTCATGGCAGGAGGGCCTCGGTGGACCTGAATGACAACGGGCTGAACCGCAATATTATATATATAAGATATATATATATATATATATATATATATATATATATATATATATATATATATATATATATATATATATATATATATATATATATATATATATATATATATATATATATATATATATATACCGGTATACATAATCCCCTTATAGTATATATATATATAATTATATATTATATAATAAGTATATATATATATATATATATATATAGTATATATATATATATCTATATTATACTATATAATTATATATAACAACTGCTACAAATTCAACGCAGTGTGATAGGTATTCAAAAATAACCCCTACAGTAATTTCACACTGTTCACATCCAGCAGTGTGAAATTACTTACAAGAATATTTTGAATATAATTATAGTAATTATATATATATTATATATATATATAGATATATTATATATATATAGTATATATATAATAATAATACTATATATATATACTTATATATATTATAGTAATATAACATGGGGTATAAGAATAATATTATTCTGTATCATAAACACTGCAAAGGAACAAATAGCGCTAAAGAAAGGAAAAATGTATATTCGGATTCGCAGTTTGAGTATAAATATATTAGTAATCCAAACTTATTCTATTTATATATAAATATTATATATATGATATATATATATATATATATATATATATATATATATATATATATATATATATATATATATATATATATATATATATATATATATAATATATATATATATAAAAATATAATTTTATTTTTTTTATAAATTTTATGTGTATATATATTATATATATATATATATATATATATATATATATATATATATATATACAAAAAAATTGATTCATTAATAATTTTTTTATAAAATAATTTTGTATATTTGATGTTGAATACTTCTAATAATTTCACGAAATAATGTCGCGAAAACGCATAATGTTTAAAATTGTCCCTCAAAAAATTACCCATGTCATTGTTTCTGGTGTTATTATTCTAGCGCGGGAATTTGTAGTAGATAAAAAACAATAGCTCGCGCACAACGCATTATAAACTCTGTACATAATTTAAATCACAAAATAAAATCTGATACGAAAATATCTTTCAGTAATGCCCGTAACATAAAATAAGAAGAAAATAATATGAAAATAAAGTTTAAGTGAAAGAAAATCTATACTTTTTCGTTGGTAAGGCTTAGACTCTAGAATAAAGCATTCCACGTTTTTGGTGACATCCCTTTAGAGTGACATACGAATTAACAATAAAGAAATAATATATAAATTACGAATTTTGAAATTACTATGTATAGAAAAAAAAATAAAAAAGTAAAATTTCAGTGAAATTAATAACTTTGGAAAAATAGGCCAGTATAGGCCTAGGCTACGCACGAGTCACTAATTAGGCTACGCACGCCCATAATTGCGTTGAACAATAAAAGTAAAAAGACTATAGTTTTTAGTGCATTCATAAATAATAAAGCAAGAAAAAATCTACAAATATGAAAGTGAAAAACATAAAAATAAAGAAAAAAGTTTTAAGTTAAAACCAGGCCTATTCCTAGTTTAAGAGCCCAAGCCTACTGAACTATCTGTCCTCTCTTAGGGCCTATATAAGTAAGCTACAACTATTATTATGGCAACAGACCTATTTTTTGTAAATAAATGGTTTTAATATTTTTTTTTTTTAACAATTTTACAAAATTAGCCTACTTGGGTAATTGTGTAGTTGAAGTGAGTCAAGGGCTTTTACTACAAAATAACTAATAAAATAATGAAATAAAATTTTTAAGTGAATGTACAATTAAGACAGGTTAAAAAAAATTGCGATTTAACAACATGACTTCTGACTAGAAGCAGGTCTGGCGGATCAAAATTGTAATATCACAGTCTGGAATTTCTATTACATCATGTACAAGTTGAAATTAATGATAATGATGGACAAAATGAAAATAGTCTAAATAGGAACGACGGTCAAGCTCTAATAACTCATCGGTTGAGAGTGATCGTTCTCGCACCCCCATCACCGAACCACTCGAAGGACTAGAAAGTACTCTCTGAGCCAGAAATATTCCTCTGTTTTGAAACAAGGAGTGGAAAGTGTGCTAGAAGGCGTGGAATTTCTATTTATGCATATTTTGTTACGATAATATCGAAAAAGTTCAACTTCTCGGTCCTCTCTTACCTTCGGCTATAACTTTAAGAATAAGCTATCCTATCAACGACCAAACATATGAAGATTTGGTTCGCCTTGTAACATGAAAACACTTATGCCTCCCTCTGATAAACAAGGAAGCTGAAAAATTTATTTCGACACGGGAGCTTAAACCTGGTGAAAAGCCCACCGCATATCTTAACAGAATCAAAGCATCATTAGGAATCTGCAGTTATCAATAGCTTCTACATCAAAATGAAAACCTTTATTGAAAACAGATGTTTCTTGTAACATTTAGTGACAATTGCTTACGTTGTTTATGGTATTGAAAGATGATGCGGCTGATATTCCATAAATTGCAAGCAGCTGACGTGTTCATGGAATCCCAACGTCATAAGTCAAAATCCTATGCAGATTATTTGGTCAATGCTTTGACTCCATTCGTCCCTACCAGGGCAAGTGATCCCTGACCTAGGAAAGACCACATTTCACCCAATGATTTGGCCCAAATAAACAATCGACTAGGTGAGATGTTCCAGAAGTTGGAGGCCCTCACATATCAGGTAAATCAATTAGATCTACGGATGTCTCGTAATGATAATAGTTGGGACAGAGGTCGCTCTCCTGGCTGGGACAGAGGTCGTTCTAACCGTCGTCGATCACATTCAGGATTTAGAAAGGATGGACCCCTTTGCTACTACCATTTCACATTCCGTGAAATGGCTACCATGTGCCAAGAAGGCACTTGCAAAATGGCTCATTTGGTGGCACAGGCGCCATCACAAAACAATGCTGGACCTACTTCCCTACCTTCGCAGGGAAACTAAGTATATGGGTGGAGTTACGCCCCTGTACAAAGAAAGTGCGTTTTAACCCTGTGGTAACTCGGAAAATTTGTAAGTACAAAAGTAGTTTTAACAATATAGAATGTCTTAGGGAGGAAAGCTACCCCAACCAAAAACTCGAAAATAATAGCAACGGTATAAGTAAAAAAAATGTTCTATACAATTGCGTATGCTAATACAAAATAATATTCCTGGTTCATGTTTCCTAGTTCGAGTTTAAAAATCTAACTTAATAGCGGTAGAAACACCATCTGTTTTTATTGCGAGAGAGCTTCTCTGTCTGATGAAAATGAAATCTTGTATAGGAAAAAATGTGCACTTCCTACCGATAATAGTGTCAGTGGTAAGGCATATGCATATCAAGGTAGCGAAAAGTCAGTTATTGGTCTGGAACCTTTAGTTCCAAGCCAAAATACTGTGGGCATGCGGGTGAAAATGCAGATTTGTGCAATGCAGTGAGCCTCCCAAAGTTTAAATGTTAAACGATATGCTAAAAATTTTGCAATATAATTGTCTCCTCGATATATGACGCTATTCAAAGCAACAGTTATTTTCTGTTTAGATACAAGGGAGTTCATTTCTATTTTTAAAGGCTTCGCAACCAAGGAAGATTCCGTATTGGCTTTCTTACGCTGCTATGGAAGTCAAATATAACATTTATGAGTTTCCACAACTCCTGCAATGCTAAATTTCTCCAAATCGCCTGCCATTGATTTTAATCAGCTGATCGCTGAATATAAAATGTTCTTATTGAACTATCTTTTTTTACGTCAGATATCAGACATTTAACTAAGCATTTTTAGCTAAATATCTATAATTGATGCCCACAAACTGTGCTTTGTAAGTCATCAAGGGAAGGTTCTGAAGCACTGCCCATAACAAATGATGTAATTCAATATTCTTAGCCTAGTTAACCAACACTTTCTTCCGCGCCTTCCCTTTATACTTCTCTATTAGGTGTTAGACATATAAAAATGTTGATTTGATTGATTTATATAAAATTTTAGAAAATGTTAATGTGAGAGATATATATTATAATAATAAATCCCTGGGGGTAGCTATCAGGACAATGCTCCTACAAGTTGTAATAAAAATAAAAAATGAAATTATTGTGAAAAGTGATAATACTGATGAAAATGAATCTTATTCAGGAGACTAGTGAGAAACGCCGCCTCATAACTTCCAAATTACCTTTAAATAGGAAAAAACCTTTTACTAATTACATACAATTAAAAGAAGGGTTCCCAAAAAACATTAAAAGTCGCAGAATCTCTACTAGTTTATATGATTGATAAGGCCAAAGAAGAGATAGGCAGCTTAGTAAATGCTGGCGGTACTTTCTCTCCCTCGCATTCACCCCTTGGATTTCGTTTCGGGTACTTTCTAAAACCTAGTGGTGGAGTGCCGAATAGTAGCCTGATTGAGATATCGAACAAACGAGCTTCTACGAAGACAATTCAGTTCTCTCCCCAAGCCTCATACGTACATGACTTTACGAATCTTACTCATGGGTGGTGAAAGCTATTTTCCGTTTTAGTACTTAAAATAAGACATTTAAACCTTAAAGTCCACCCTGATTGTCGAAAATTCTTAACTATAAATATTTTGGCAGTTTCTCATTTAATAGTATTGTAGAAGGCTCCCATTCCATCCCACTTATTGTGCTAATTACTTATCTTCTAATTCTTTCTAAATCCCTAACACTAAAATTATTCTAGTATTGTTTGTGATCACCACCATACCGTGCCACCACCATGAAAGAAGAAGAGTTTGAAAGTTTAATCGGCAAATCTTAATTTGAGACTTTAGTTGTCTGATAAGGCCAAATGACGTCTCGGGTACATATTAGGTTTTGATGTGTCCGAAGGCTCCATGCTCCCTAATGAGAATAAAACCACCTGCAATTATTAATATCCCAAAACCCAAGACTATCAAAGATTTTCGTTCTTTCATAGGCAGTCTAAACTATTTTCGCTCTTACTCTTCCTTGGTTATTTTCTGAAATTATGTTCTCTCTTCTTTTTCTCAAAGATCTCACCATACTCTCAATGCAGAGTAAAAATGGAATCCTGAGGCAGGAGAGGAGGCGTGAATTGAAAGAAATTGTACTCAAAGAAAATGGCGATTTTTACAGAATTAGAAAAAGCGCAAGAGGAATAGGTTTAAAGATTTAAAGAAATCACGTCATTTGAAAATCAATGCGCCAAATTAGTAGAAATAATAGCAGAGTTAGAACGGGGATAACAGGAAATAGAAAAGAAGGAATTTAAAAATTCAACTCCTGTTCAAAGTTCAATTGAAAATCCTACTGAAAATTGTTCTGTTCAAGTTCCTGTTCAGCTGCCTCCAAAACGTCGAAGAGATGGTGATGATGCCAGCACTAGTACAAGCTCTACTAAAAACTAGATTGTTTTTGTGACAATCTTTCAGTCACACAGATCACTCTTAAAAAGAGACTTGATGCTAATCACTTGCGAGCAAGGAGCAGCGAACCTAACTTCTTGTCTGATATGATTTGACCTGTTACATCATATTAAATCCAAAGAAAAATATTCTTGCAGATTTCCTGAGTAGAAATCCAGCTCAGGGAACCACTGATGCCATCAAATTTGCCCACTCTTTCCACTTCTGCGAACAGTAGAATTAGCATTCAGCAACACGCTGTCTTCTCTTCAATGGAGTATCACTAATACCTGAAGTAGAGTCATTTCCAGAAGTATCTTGAGAAGTCTTCGTTTCACCAGATTTTTTCACCCCAAGCATAATTTTCAAAACAGAGGGATACGGCTTATGCTCTTGCCAATCTACCTTTCCATATTTCCGCCAATGAAGTATTTAAGCGTTTCTCAGTTGTTAAGATGACTACAAAAACTGCAAGCAGCACAAAGAAACTGATGTTACAACTTCCAGAATATTAAAATAACCAGAAAATACTTGGTCTTAAGCTTAACAAAAGACCTATTGATTATCGAATGACTTAGGTCTTGCACTAGTCGTGATTGAATCTATTCACTTTCACTCACGTGTCTTTGTTCCAGATTCCTTTTATTCCTCCTGTTATTTCTTCATTCTCACTCTTGTAGAGCATTGGTGTTAAGGAAAACTCTGGCATCCCTTAGAAAACGCTTTGTATGAAAAATGATGCCAAAGTATTTTAAAGCAATTCGTAGAAAGTTGTGGACATGACATGGTCAGAGATCTAAATCTCTCGATTTCGCAAAATACGCCCTCCATAGAATCTATATACCAGTTATCGGCCAGAATTTCAAGTAGTCTATATGACATTCTTAAAATCCTCAATGTCAAAAGCTATAAGTACTTTTAACATTGATGATAGGTTCTTCCCGTTTATCTCTGCTATCTTTGAAAAACATAGAAATCTCTACCATAGTGGAGGGGTGATTACTAGAGAATTTCTACCCATAGTTGGAGTTGTTGGAACTGTTTCTGATAGAGGAACGCAGTTTACGTTGGACTTATTCAAGATTGTGTGTGAGGAGTTAGGGATCCCGGCATAAAACTCTTCACCTCCACCTATACCCCACAAAGCAATGGCCTCATCGGAAACTACCAGTCTTAGAAACATGTTATGAGATCTTTGCGAGCCGATGCTGTCGAATTGAGTATGAAGACTTGTGACAGTGTATTATTGTGCTAGATCTTCTCCACCATTGTATTGCTATGTTGTCTCCGCTAACGCTAGCTGCCGCCCATTGAATTCAGAAGGAATCACACCTGCCAATCGTTAATTAAATGATGGGCAAATAATCAACTTTCCTGGAGCATAATAGCATCCAGCTATGGAAGCCTCCCCCATCATCTCCCCATGTCCAGTGAAACTTACGCTAAAAAACTAAATAATTATTTAAGACTCCCTCTGTCACTCGCAAATGTACTCGCCAATAAGAACTGCGCACCTAAATACATATAGTGTGACCAAATAGTTCCTGCCACAGCAGATGTCTAAATTTGCTCGTAGCTATTCACTTTAATAAAACTTTGTCATCCTAGTCCAAGTAGCAGTAGAAAACAATCTAGAAGCACATTATATCATGGCCCCTTTACTCCCCATAGTAGAGTTATTCTGGGAAATAATGTTACATAAATTAAAGGAATAAATCAAGCTGCTACAAATGTGAATAACTTGTAGTAATAATGTAATAGCTCATTTTATGTTAAACTAAATTGAATGTGAAAGAGTTAGTTGATTATAAAGAAAATTCAATATGGTGCTAAAAGTTTAATATTACTTAATGCCAGCTTATCACTCTTGCTGATTACTGACCGATTGTTAAGGTGAAACTTTCATGTAATATGTTGATTACTTTTTAGGTAAAGTCATTTGTTAGATTAAGTTTCCTTCTACTAACTTAAATTTTCACTTAATTCTCCAAATAATTCTTCAGATATTTTAATGGCTGGGTGTTCAGGTGTAAATCTCCAAGCAAACTTGAAAATTCACCCTCCAAAAGTCACCACGTGCAACAAATTGGAGTCATTAATAATTTGTTTATAAAAATTTGTATAATTGATCGTGGAATACTTCGTAATAGATTATCGAATTATATGGCGCAGAAACCCCCAGTAATTGTAAAGTTTGCTTAAGGTTGGTCTATAATTGCCCCTCAAAAAGATTTTACCCATGTCATTGTTTCTGGGGTGTTATTATTCTAGCGCGGAAATATGTATTGAGATAAAAAACAATAGCTCGCGCGCAACGCATTATAAACTCTACCATAATTAAATCACAAAACCAAGAGAAAAAAGACCGAAAATATCTTTCAGTAATGCCCGTAACATAAAATAAGAAGGAAGGAAAATATATAAAAATAACAGTTTAAAGTTGACAGAAAAATCTATACTATATTTTTTCGTTGGTAAGGCTTAGACTCTAGAATAAGTCCTTCCATATATAGTATTATAGTAATACTATATATATATATATATATATATATATATACATTATATTATATATTATATTACCTAAAATATAATATATATAATATATATATTAATATATATAGAATATCATAAATTAATACCTATATATAATATATAATTATATATACCTATATAATATAGTATATATAATATATATATATATATATATATATATATAATATATATATATAATATTATATATATAATATTATATATATATATATATAATATTTTATTTATTTATTTAATTATTTAATTTTTTGAAATAACTCATTTTTATTTGAAGCAAAAAAATTTAATTACTTTGGTGGATATATAAATGAATAAATTAATTAAATATTTAAACTGCGATATTTGTAAATTAAGAAACGCAAAGATTTTGCACCTTTTAACAATTAATTCAGTGAAGCAATTAGCTTATGGTATTATTGATAATAATAACAAATATTTATTAAATGATAATACTACACATTGAAACTTCAACGTAGATTAAAAACACCTGTTGTTGAAACTTCAAGGTGTCAACCCATATAATAATACATGCAAACTTAATAATTAAAATAATAAAGCAACTTTAATACTACTACTACTACTACTACTGACTACTACTACTACGTACACTAGAAAGTTACTATATATAATAAAATAATATTAATAATAATAATAGAAGCAACGTGTAATAATAATAATAATAATAATATAAATAATAATAATTAATAATAATAATAATTAAAATAAATAATATAATAATAATAATAATAATAAAAAATAATAATAAATATTAATAAAATAATAGAAAGGATTTGTTAGAGAGGTTATATCACTTCTGAATATATATTAAAAATGATATTTAAAAAAATTTCCCAAAAGTACAGTTTACTATTGCTTTGAATCCCTACCTAACACTTAACTGACAAACAATCAAGCTGAAGGATATTTAGATGCAAATTGTAAAATAGCAAATTTTTACTTGTTGGGCTCTATTTAGATTACTACAGATAACCGAATGACTGATCATCTCAGGGGACTAATATTTGCTCCAATCACCACAGGGTAGACTAATGATACAATACTAAACTACTACGAACACTACTGAACTGTAAATAATTGTATCTCACATGTGAGATTCGCGATTATGGGAGAGAAATTGATATTTTAAATGATCATTGACACCGTGATATAAAGCGAAATTGTAAATTTTTATATTTATGAGCATATATATATATATTATATAATTATATATAATATATATATATATATATATTATATATATATATATTATATAATATAGTATATATATATAATAATATTATATATCAATATATATATATTAGTTATTATTTTATACTTACTATTATAGATTTATACCACTATCTATATCATTATACATGGACGTTAGCTGCAGGGGGCACTTGCCCCCCCTAAATCTTGGCGAATTAAAAAATTATGAAGCTTATATGTTTGCCAGACGACGTTTTTAAGTGGGTTTAGTAGTAGAAAAATGAAAAAAAATACGTCAATTACGATAGAAAATGAAGTAGTAATTACTAATTAATATCGTATTATATTATAGTGGGAAATGTTTAACGGTTTTCGTTCTCATGATTGGCTTTAGTCCAACGAGCTTTTATGCTTTATTCCATGCTGGATTCTTCTGAGCATTATTCTCCGCTATGAAACTTTCAGATATGTCGATAGCATTGGGGTGGCCAAACTGCTTAAATCCAGATCAAGAAGCGTATCCGTTATATTCAGCGGCAGACAACACATAAAAAACAATTGCCAGAAAATAAAAAGAAATATTACAGCAATTTTGAGACCATAATTTACATATATATATATAGTATATATAATATCTTAACGTCAATCACATATTGTCTCTATACTCATATCCCCTAATCTTACTCGATATCTCTCTCTATTCCATCGCTCTGTACTCTCCGTTATCTTACCTACCGCTACTCTCTCTCTCATATACATCCTCTTCTCTCTTCTCCCTCACCCCTTTTCTGCCCCCCCTCCCTGCCACTCCTGCCTCCGCCCCGTCTCGCTCTCTCTCATCTATCTCTTCCTCTCTCTCTCTCTCTCTCCCGCCTCTATCGTCCCCTCTCTGTCATTTCCGTCTTCTCTATCTCTCTCTCAATGCTGCCCTGTCGGAGCGCACCTCCCTCTATCAT
Organism: Trachelipus rathkii; assembly: GCA_015478945.1. Classification (NCBI taxonomy): domain Eukaryota; kingdom Metazoa; phylum Arthropoda; class Malacostraca; order Isopoda; family Trachelipodidae; genus Trachelipus; species Trachelipus rathkii. The sequence goes on along the minus strand of JABUQX010104503.1, from coordinate 26,056 downwards.
ACCTCTATATACTCTCTCTAAAAAAAAAATAAAAACGAAAAAAAAATAAAAAAGATAACAAATATTAGAAAAAAAAAAAAGAAATAAAAAACAAAAAAGATCACAAGAATTAGGTATAGAAAAAAAAAAAATGGTTTTATAATAAAAATAAAAATTGGTGGTCGCCGGAACCCACCAGGCGCACCCCAACAGCTCTCCCTCTTAGCCTTATTCGTCAGTAATCGTCTTCGCTATTCCATCCTCTAAAACATCCTATATATATATATATATATAACTTTATATATATATATATACTATATATATATATATATATAATATATATAAATATATATATAATTTGATTTTAATCATAAAAATTCAATATTATTAATCTAATACTAGTTGTATACAAAATTATGCAGGGAGAGACCCAAAATTTTCCTGTTTGCATTTGTACTTTCACTTTTAGGCCTTATAAACAATTCGCTTTATGTTTCATTCAAGGCTATTTGACATATGTATAGTAATATTTAACATGAAACCCTTTTTAATAATAATTTTATTCTTTTTAATCTTAATAATAATTAATTTTATTCTAATAAATTTATATCTCAAAGACAATTTACAAATATTTCCATTGTTTCTATAGCGCACAAGGATAGAACGTTACTGACTAAATATTTTGACTGTTTTTGACTCAATTGTCATCAATATAAATTTTAGGTTTCATCGATTACAACCAATATACCAATATCGATATTTACAAAAAATTATCTATGATCAATTCTATTTTCATTCTATGTGTGCGATTTTACTTTGTTTACAAACATAAAAAAAGTTCAGTGTATCATCTGTTGTTTACTATAGGCATGAAAATATTAGATAATTGCTTTCACCGAAAATAGGTAAAGAGGAAGAGTTTATAAAAAGACAGTCAAAATCTACAGTATAATCGATTTCATTTGTAATCGAAACTAGACAAAATTAATCAGAATTAAATCAGAAAAAGGTCGAACTTGAAAGGTAAGAGAACGCGAATATCACAGGACTCACAATAAAAGTGAATACAGTGATAAACGTAGGCCCTCTCAGAATCAATTTAAGCTCTTTGCGAAATCCTAAACAATGGAAACAGAAACATTGTCTGAAACGTAAAGGATCCATGAGAAACCTCAGCCACTTTGAACTATAGCGGCCAAGATTTCAAAGACTAAATTTCAGACAACACAACTGCACCCGTCGGAAATTATATTAAACACAAAAAACTTTGGCCTTTTATTTAAAGCTTAAATGGGAAGAAGGAAAGTGGTATCACTTATATAAAAAATGGGAACTCACATTAATGTCCAGAGGCCATACCTTTAGTTACATTTCTTTATGAATAAAAAAAATATAACGATGGTGGATGGAAAAGTTATAATGTTTTCCCCTTTAATGTCAACAAACAAAAAAAAAACATTGGGTTTGAACGTGTCCTAAAAAGGGAGAGGTGAAGTCTACCATAGGGTCGGACTTCATCCAAAATTTATGTACTCAAATGCTGTATTTAAAATGATCTAGAAGTAAAGTTCTGAACGACGGAGTTCGGGAGGCAAATTAAAGGGAACTCGTACACAAACAGCTCCACGATCACGTTTATATTAAACGAATCCACTGTCCTGTGCGACTGACTCCAAACCTTTTATGTGAAACGAAAAGTCACAAGGCGGTTTCCAACGAGTATTTTTATCAAAAACCATTGACAACTGATTTTTCTAAAAATTATTAAAATAACAAAAGCAATCATAACATTACTAAACACCGGTCAGTTACAAGCAATTATTATGCAATAGTATAATCGCCTACCATAATCATGAACATTATCGTGCAATAGACAATGTCTGTAGTTGTCTCACAAAAACTCTATCGTCACACTACTAGTCAAGTAGTGCGCATTCTCTTATAAACATGCACACGATGTCGACGCATACATTGATACCTTTCATCTTTGATAGCGAAATTATAAATAATATCGACATTCAGCACTAGTATACTAGTCTAAATTACTAATAGTCTCTATATTTAGACATTCGCACTATATCTCTCAAAATCGATACAAGTAAAAATTTACTGAATCTGTTTGTATATAAAAAAAATACCTAAGTCCTGACCTTTGTAATAAAGCAACAAAAAACACCCAAAATACAATTAACAACAAATTGCTTGCACGAGGGTTACAAACACGCGATTGCATCGTCTGATTAGCAACACTCAGCTATGAACCCTCCCTCTTTAATGAACAGCAAGATATTTACATGAGAGACTCTACCCACCAAATTTAATAGACTATCTTGAGTCGGATATCAGCAACAATTACTCTTATAATATCAATAATCTACTCCCCTCCCCCAAAAGAAAACTCAGCCTATACGATACACTCGAGTAGCAGGAGCGTTCCGAGGTAGAAACAGCAATAACGATGCTCACAAGATTTCAACTTCTCTTCTTCAAATGCACCACGTCTTATCAACTAATCATGCTAACATATCTTATGCTATCACAAAAAGGATCATATGCGGCACACCTTGAGTATTTCACAACTTTAAAATAGACCAGCCCCATCTGTGCTTCTCACTAACTCAGGAGCTAAATATGAAGTTTCCAATCCATTGGGAATGGAAAATATAGGTCAACCGGTAAAAGGAAATGAAAATATTCAAAATTCTGAGTTGCCTGCAAAAGGTATTATTATATATATATATATTATATAATATATATATATATATATATAGCATACTATAGTAATATAGATATATATATATATATATATTAATAATATATATATATATTAGATAATATATATATTATATATATATATGTGCGGAAGAGAAAGCACGCTGGGACTGAACACTCGTACCCGACTGAAGGTGCCTCTCTCCACTTATTCTCGTAGGTCGAAGGTCGATGAAGATTGAATAATTCGGAGGTCAAAATATAATAAGAAGTAGATAGTATTAAAGTGATGTTCGAATAGATGTGGATTGAATGTTCGAGTAGAGTACAGCAACCAAATTGACACCATCAGAAGGTGTTACGAGCAGCTTAGGCTATTTCCGTAACGAGGAGATTGTTCTCCGGACCTCGTTGCCTGCTTACTGGGTGACTATTCAAGAGGATTGTAGCTTTCCAAACGTGAATAAACAATTTTGATACCATTTAAAGGTTTGACCCAGAAGAAAGGGTTTACTTTAACTAGAGTGTTTCCGGATCTATCTATTCAGTGGAGTCTAATCATTATATTTTTCAGTGGTTAAGTCTAATTCCAGATATTTTTCCTATAAATAAATTAATTAAAAAATATGAAGTAAACAGTTTCAATATAGAATTCAAAATATAATCAATATTGTTAATGTTATAATTTTCCTATTTACATTATTACCTGTCAGTAGCTTAAGTGTTTGGCAAAAACGTATACTTTTAAATAATAAGTGTGCAACAATATTTATAATAAAAATATTTTTTATGATGAACATATAAAATTATATTTCGATATGAATTATAATTTATGAAGCCCAATGTAATATTACTATGTACATTAGTTTAACAACTGCGGATCAGATTCAAGAGTGGAAACCAATCGATTCCAAATATTATTCGTTGCATGAAGTATGGGGAGGAAGTAGAAATTGACTCAATTATGACAAATATACTATACTTAGCTGAGATTGACTGAAGAATGAACCCAACAAATAAAAAAAAAGATTTAAACCAGAGATTGAAAACTGGAATCAGACCAGAATGGAATCTTGCCCAGGCTTAAAAAACAGGAACTGAATTTAGGAATATTTTATTTTCAGGAACGAGCAAAGTTGTAGGAGTTTAGAACTTTTTCCTTGCAGCTGTCAATGTTTTAGAGATGAAACCCCTAGGATAGCCCAGATCTTTGAAGACACTTAATATGTTCAATTTCTGGTCAATATAGCAAAGGATGCAGGTTCTGAAAGCTCTCAGAAAGAAACCCTCAACTACAATATATATATTACAGATGTCATCACCACTCACGGGCAGAGCCCTATTCAATGAGGGGTGTTAAACGCATCATAAGTGTCCCCCATCTAACACAGATTTCGCAGATGATCACAGACGGAGGCTTTAAAGTGAGCGAAATTAAATTCAACGTAGGTTTAAACATATCACTAACATTAAAAATATCAGATAATTTTTCGTAAGTATTAAAAAAAAAGCAAAAACACTATAGCAAACTAAACTTTCATTATTTTCCTAATTTTTAATAACACAAGCAATAATATACAATCTATTAATACAATCATCGTCCAGGGCTGGAGCGTAGTGTCCAGACTGGATCAATGAAGAAACCTTAAACTTACAAAACCGTTACTATGGGTTACTTCAGTCGAAAAAGGCAAAAATTATTCGTCCATCTCTCAGATTGGTCTATAACTACTATATATATATAGATTATCTATAATATATAATATATATATATAACATAATATTTCCATGTAGTAAGATATATATATATCATTTTAATATTTATATATATTATATATATATATATATACATATGTGCTTTTTAAGTATAAATTATAAAGAAATAATATATACCCTATATGTATTAGTATCATATATATATATATTATATTATATATACCTATATATACTATATATATATATATATATATATAGATATATATATATATATATATAAAAGTGGAGGTAAATTGCCCGCGGCACTTAAGAAATGGCCATATGTCGGCATATAATATACTATACTACTATATATATACCTATACTATATACTTATATAATACTATATATATATAGTATATATAAATACTATATATACACCATCACATTTAAATTAGGCCTATATATTTTGCTATTTATATATATATTTCAGTGATTGGAACCAATTAATCGCAATCGCGATAGAATCGGTGTTGTTTTCAGGAATCGGATATCCAGACAAAAACTTGTACGATTCTTGGTTATTACACATCTGAGAATAATTCTATTCGTTCTTTATATATTTCAAAGACAATATTTCGAAGTCTGCCAATTATTTCTAACATTTCCTTTTCTTCCTTTATTTCTATTTAATTCCGAAACTGGAGCTCAAGGAGCGTTTCTTTTTAATTACAGCACCTAAGATATCATATTTAAATTTCAGACAGTCTTACAGTGATGAGACAGTCATTTGGCAATGTTCGTTAGTCATATTATGTTAATATGTCTATTGATAATTTTACTATACCCTTAACTCTTTAAGTAGCAGCACGGAACATATTTACCTTAGCACAATAAATGTGTTACGGATTATTCATATTTTACTTAACAGAGTCAGGAGCCGTATGGTGTATGCTGGCACCTCAACAGTTTCACAGCCGGTTTCTGAGAAAAAATTATTTTGTAAGGATGCATTTGATCAAGTATGGTTCAATGCTATGCTATACACAACGACACACAGTGCTGCCCTATCCCAATCTTCACTTCTAGCACCACTCCTAGGCCCTACGAAATATTAAAAATTGAAAATCAAAATAAAAGTTTTAAAGAATAAAAATAGAACTATATATTATTATATATATATATATAATACTATATATATACTATTATATATATATAATATATAATATATACTATAATAATATAATTAATATATATATATATATATATTAGTGTAGTAGATTAATATATAGTTATATACGGTATATATATATATATATACTATATAATATATATAATAAATATTATATATATATATATATATATATATATAATATATATATATATATTAATATATATATATAATTATATATAAAATTATATATCTCAGCTAGTGCGGAGCATGAATAAAGAGACAGGAGAGGGGGTTTGAAGGATGAATCAAATACTGTTTATGAAGTTGTCAGAGAGAGTGTCCGTCCGGCGTGGAAAACGATAATATGCCTATACATAAGAAGGGAGGATCGAAAGAAATGTGATAATCATAGAGGAATAACCCTGCTAAATGTGGCCTGTAAAATCTATGAGAGTGTTAGAGAGGAGGCTAAGAAACAAAGTTGATAATAACATAGGAGACTGACAGGATGGTTTCAGGGCCGGGAAAAGCACAACAGGACCAATATATTATATGAAAACCTGAATAGAAAAAACGATAGAATGGAATAGGAGGGCAGAAGTGTCATTTATAGACTTGGAAAAAGCTTTTGACAGAGTAAACAGAGAAAAGCTATGGAAAATCATGGAAGAGCCGGAATACGGAATACCACAAAAACTTACAAGAGTAATAAAGAGTACATATGAAGGGTCCAGAAATATGATCAAAGAAGAGAGAGATGGTTTGAGCAAATATGAGAGTGAGAAAGTGTAGTGTCTTGTCACCACTGCTGTTTGTGAAGTACATGGACTATAATCTGAAAAGAATATGCAGAAGAATAAATGGAGAGCATTCTCTGCTGTATGCAGATGATGCGGCCATAATAACAGAAGAGAGACTTGAGCTGCCGGATGTAATGGACAGATGGAACACTCAAATGGCAGAAATGGATATGAAAATAAGTACAGAAAAGACAGAAGTAATGAAAATAGCTAGATAAAGAGAAGAAATAAATATAATGTTGGAGGGAATTGAATTGTGTCAGGTGGATAAATTTAAGTATTTGGGTGTGATATTGGAAGGTGGAGGTGGAATGGAGGAAGAGCTAAATGAGAGAATGAAGAAGTTCGCGAAAAACGTGGGAACCCTATACCCGATACTGAGGGAAAAATCAATGTCAACAGTGATTAAAATGATAATATATAGATCAATGCTGAGACTTTAACTGACATATGGCTCCGAATGTTGGGCACTGACTACGGTGCAGAAGAGGATATTGGAGGCGGCAGATATGAGGGTTTTAAGAGGGATCAGGGGAGTGACACTGAGGGATACAAGAAGAAGTGAAGTAATAAGACGAGTGTTGAGGATCGAAGCAATTAATGAACAGTTCCAACGAAATCAGCTGAGATGGTACGGACATGTTAAGAGGATGGAGATGAGGGAGGGGCCGAGAAGAATGATGGATTGGAGACTGGCAGAGCAAAGAGCGGTGAGCAGACCCAGAAGAAAATGACTGGACGACGTGGGCGAGGCCATGGTAGCAAGAGGAACGACGATCGAAGAGGTCGAGGAGAGGAGAATATACACCGACAGAAATGCCTGGAGAGTGTTCTGTAGAGGTGACACCTGACAGATCCCTTAGGGATCTACCAGATGAATGATGAATAATGATGAATAATTTATATATATATATATATATATATATATATATATATAATATATATATTTATATATATATTATATAATATATATATAATATATATATTATTTATATATATATATATATTATATATATATATTAATAGAAGGCCTTATTTATAAATTTATTAAAAGTTTTTACCAAAGAGTCTTCATAAGATGTTAAAACGTAAGCTTTCGGCCCTTCAAATTCTACACCCTTTTGACAGACTATAAAATTATTTAATTTTGTAAGATTTGTAACAGTGAAATATGAAGAAGTTTAAATTTATGTAATTTTGCTTTTTATATTTTTGAAAAATGGTGTGGTGGTAAAAATGTTGTTTAGTGTGGGATTGAACGTATATTCTCCTTTTTGTAGGTTAAAATTAGGAAGGTTCTGTATGCATAGTGATTCTAGGAGTTTACGTTTGGTGGGGTCTAGTACCTCTAAGATTGGGCACGTATCTTTTATGTTAATGTTGTGATTGAGACTAGATCTATGTGAGGTGAGAGCAGAATTTTGAGGGTCGGATGTTAGATGTGTTTATGTTGACCGAGTTTCTGATAAAATTAATTTGTTTCACCTATATATGTGAGGGGCCATTGATCGCATGGATTTTGTATATGCATTGTGAGATGTTATTTTGTAAGTGAGTTGGAGGTTTGAAGATTCTTTTGAGAGAAGAGGTGTTAGAGGAAGTTAGTCTTAAATACATTTTCAGTACGTTCAAGAAACTATCTTATCCAACCTACATTATCAAAGGTTCACTTAAAAAAGCAAAAAATAATTTCTACAACCCAACCACTGTGACCAACACACAATCCCTCACCTATTTACCCATTCCTCACCTACCACATAAACAAATCCTTAAAACTTTACCTTCATCCTTAAGACTAACTTCCTCTAACACCTCTTCTCTCAAAAGAATCTTCAAACCTCCAACTCACTTACAAAATAACATCTCACAATGCATATACAAAATCCCCTGCTCAACTGCCCCTACACATTTAATAAGTGAAACAAATAATTTATAGAAGACTCGTCAAACATAACAACGATCTAACTCCACTTCTCAAAAATTCTGCTTCACCTCACAATAGATCTAGTCTCAATCACCACATTAAGCATTAAAGATACGTGTGCCCAATCTTAGAGCGTCTAGACCACCAAACGTAATACTCTAGAATCATATGCATACAGAACCTTCGCTAATTTTACCTACAAAGAGAATATACGTTAATCCACACTGAACACATTTTACCACACACATTTTTCAAAAAATATAAAAGGCAAATTTTTCTTAAATTTAAAACTACTCTTCATAGTTTCAACAGTTTTTCCATCAATCTTAACAAACTTTTAATAATCTTTATTTAGTCTTCAAATATCGTCTGAGGAGGGTCTCAGAAAATTTAAGGACCGAAAGCTTACGAAATTTAACATCTTTTGAAGACTCTTGTAAAACTTTTTAATAAATATATAAATAAGGCTTCTATTATAATACATACCAAACTCGGCGAAAAATTTATATATATATTATATCTTTATATATATATATTATATATATATATATATATTAATATATATATATATATATATGATATATATTATATATATTATATATATATATATATAATATTTATATAATATTATATTATATATATAATAATCCCGTGTTACATAGAGTGCGGACGTTGGCCCAACTCTTTTGCACCCACCAACCTTTTCCAGGCCTCCACCATTTGGACAAAGGTTATATACATTATGCTTCGAATTAATAATTCTGCATATTATGCTTCAAAAAAAAAGTTCTGAGCCCTTTCAGGAGAAAGTTTGCTTCTCTTTGTCGTAAATGAGATTGCCAATGAAAGACGTTGACTAGCTACACTTGTTGAAGGGCATTCTAAGAATTCCCTGGCGACTTCTGCAAGATGTGGAAATTTAATTATCTCGTCACAAAACCAGTTTGGATCTTTATCTGAATCAAGCTTTTTCTTTTTGATATTCTCGATAAATGATAGTGTCTTTTGATATCTTTTGACCAAGATCTTCATCGCTTCTACGAAGCAAGAACGTTTCATCAATTTAGCAATGATATCGTAACAGATGTTAATTGGCGTGGTCTGTTTCTGTGATTTTTACTTTTTATTGGCTAGTGATATTTCTGCTTTTAGCAGCATTTCATCACATAGACATCCTAAATTAATTTTAATCCTCTGTAAAACGCGTGTTCAAGAAATTTTGTTTTGAATCTAGGATTTAGAAAAGGTTGCTATTGCGCATGCGTCATCGCTTTGCAAAGTTTTAAATTATTATCTATCTCCAGCTGAGAGTTCTGTGATCTTAAAGTCCTTTACTTTTAATATTATATATATAATATATATATATATATTATAATATAATATAATATATATATAATATAATATATATATATATATATTATATATATGTATAAGGCTAGTAGCCTAGTGCGAGACTAAAACAATCTATTAATTTATTGTAATTAATAAAGCTAGAACTCTTAGGAGGCAAAAGTTATTATTATGAGAGTAGAAACAAAGCTCCAACCGTTTTGTGTATTATTCTGTACGGTAACATGGCTTCCATCTTCTAACTCACACAACTGTTTTTATTCTTTTTGTTTATATTATTTAAACTTGAAACAGCCAATAAGAGTACTTTTCTCCTCCCGGCAATATCTGAAGGCAAAGGAGAGAAGACGGCGTTCGGACAACGACATTAGAGCCGCTAGGCGCGCTCGGGGCATTGTCCCTCGCACGCTAATATATTTTTTTGTGTAATAAAATTAAAGGTGTTAGATTATTATTAATGTTCTATAATAAGATCTTTTTTTTAAGTGTCATTTGATACGCTAAGTTGATTCACCAGTGAAAATAATAAGATAAAAATTAGACAGAACGGTGAAAGAGATCTAGTAATGAACATGGCATTATATTACATGCCCCATTGCAAACTGTTCCCAAAATAAATTGTATATATATGGGGATTTAGTTTCACGAAAATATATTTAAAGGGTCTGTGGCCCACTCTTTATTTTATACAAAATAAAAATTATCTATTATATGTGCGATCAAACAATATAAAAAGAATGTTATAAGATAACTCAATCTATTTATAACCTTCCATCTTAATTATTAGGTACCGAGGAGGTGAGGGTCTGAATTCTATGTTTAATTATTAAGAATCATCTACTCGCGCTACATAGTTTATGGTCAACCAGAAGACATCAGTCATTACAACTTTTGATAAAAGAGGCAGATAAAATAATAATAAAAATAACGCGGTGATAATTAATGAAAGTGGCTAGGATTATCTAAACCCAAGTGAAGAAAATATTTTTGTTAACTAGTGTTAAGAAAGAAAGTAAGTCTTGTGGTTATTTTTAATAATTCTGAAAGCCTACTCTTGTAACGTGAAGATATTTTCTGTTTATAAACGAAAATAGAAAGTCGTTACCCCAAAAAAAAAAAAAAAAAAAAAAAAAAAATAAAAATCACCGTGCTTGAAAAAAAAAAAAAAAAAGATCCTCCAACGAAGGCCGATACCAGAAAGCTCCGACCTGCTATTATATGGGGGATGGGTAGAGGAAAAACTCCCCAGCATTGAAATCCCCCCAAAAGCACTTCGTGAAAAGCTCTAGGTAAAATTTGAAATTCAAGAACCAGTGAGCCTAAAAAACAATAACAACAACGAAAGAAAAATAAAGCCTCCACGATGAATTCGAGGCCTAAATAAATTGGGAAGAAGTACAAAATACCCGTCTGAAACAAACAAAATACCCCAAAAGAAAAATTGAATGGCTGCTAAAGACCGCCACTGCTCATGAGGACGATCGGAGAAGTCTCTATGCTCCCATATGGTTTGTGTTTTTTTAACGAAAGTAATTTTTGTAAGTAAAAATTTAATCTTATAATTATTTGTTTCATTAAAAAAATTAGTTAAAATGTATTATAATTCGGCGCAGAATGATGTTATAGAATAATGGACAATCAGATAGACTTCTTTTTGTCTTATGATAATGATAGGAATCTTGTGTATATTTAAATAAACGTTTACAATATGTAAGAAGGTGGGAATCCCCCATCCTTCGGTACTCTTATCCCCCAAAATCGGGTAGGGATGGAGGTTGAAGTGTGAAACAAAGATGCGTGTAAACGGGCATGTTACCATGTGCCGTCATACGATATAAGAAATAGTCCTTTTTAAGAAAGGAAATTTGTAACTGTGTTTTTTTAGAATAGTAAAAATTATTTGGTAAAAGAACTTTACAGCTAATGAAAATCGTATTTGTAAAATGGGCCTCTAAGGATGGTCACATTAACGTAATAGTCCTTTTTTTAGAAAGAAAAATTGTAACTTGGTATTTTAGGAATATTAAAATTTATTATTTTAAAATATCTATTTGTTAAAGACCTTGAGTCTGTGGGTATATTTACATGCGTGGAGATCTCCATATTTAAAAAAAAAAAATAAATTATTGTATTTTATGTATTAAGTTTGATAATTAGATTAGGATGTTCGGTTCCTCTGATGAAAAAATTTAATAAAATTATTATAATTAGTTATATACGAGTTTATTTTATGTGTCAATAGTAAGATCTATCTGTTTAAAAATTATTTTTGTAATGTTTTATGGTGCCGAGTTGTTATATATTCTTCGAATTCAAACGAAAGTACTTTAAAATTTATCATACCATAAGGGGGAGGAGCTATGAACTCCTATAGAACTCTGACGTCATCGCGAGTGGGTAGGCTTAAGGCACAGGCTGTATAGTACCAAAAAGTTGGTCTCCAAAAATGAAATAAATTCTACGGAATGTTTCTGCCGACTTTAAAATTTGTTAAAAAAATGTATTTTTTTTTTTAGAATTAAAGGCTGAGTGTTCTTCCTTAACCTGGGATGCACCATATGTACTAAGGCTAGTAGCCTAGTACGAGATAAAACAATTCTATTATAATCTTTATTGTAATTAATAAAGCTAGAACTCTTAGGAGGCAAAAGTTATTATTATGAGAGTAGAAACAAAGCTCCAACCGTTTTGTGTATTATTATGTACGGTAACATGGCTTCCATCTTCTAACTCACACAACTGTTTTTATTCTTTTTGTTTATATTATTTAAACTTGAAACAGCCAATAAGAGTACTTTTCTCCTCCCGGCGATATCTGAAGCCAAAGGAGAGAAGACGGCAGTTCGGCCAACGACATTAGAGCCGCTAGGCGCGCTCGGGGCATTGTCCCTCGCACGCTAAAATCTATTATTTTTGTAATAAAATTAAAGGTGTTAGATTATTATTAATGTTCTTATAATAAGATCTTTTTTTTAAGTGTCATTTGATACGCTAAGTTGATTCACCAGTGAAAATAATAAGATAAAAATTAGACAGAACGGTGAAAGAGATCTAGTAATGAACATGGCATTATATTACATGCCCCACATTGCAAACTGTTCCAAAATAAATTGTATATAATATGGGGATTTAAGTATTCACGAAAATATATTTAAAGGGTCTGTGGCCCACTCCTTATTTATTATACAAAATAAAAATTATCTATTATTATGTGTGAAAACAACAATATAAAAAAGAATGTTAATAAAAGAATAACATCAAAATCTATTTAATACACCTTCCATCTTATTAATTAGTGTACCCGAGGAGGTGAGGGATCTAATTCTATGTTTAATTGATTAATGAACTCATCTACTCGCGCTACATATATATAAGGCAGTGCACACACGTTTCTCATAATTCATAGATAAATACTATCCGCTATCCGCAAAAAAAAATTAATGCGGATGCGGTTGCGAATGCGGATAGTGAAAAATGATGCGGATGCGGATATCCGCTACACCTCTAAATTTATAACAAAGTATGCCTTTAATGGAATTAGTAACAGGAGATTTCAGAAAAAAATTTTCTAAATATTATTATTTGATTTTCAAATTTTATAATTTATAAATAATAATATTTAGAAAATTTTCTTCTGAAATCTCCTGTTACTAATTCCACTAAAGGCATACTTTGTTATATATATATATATAATATATATTATATTATATTATATACTATAATATATTATATTATATATAATATATATATATAATATATATATATATATATATATATTATATATTATATGTATATTTATATTATATATATATATATATATATATATTATATATATATATATCATCTTTAATATATATATATTATATATATACTATATATATATATATATATATATATATATATATATGTTATATATTTATATATATATATATATATATTATATTATATTCTATTTATTATATATAATATATTTATATATTTTATATATATTATATATATATTATATGTATTATATATATATATATCTATTATATATATATATATATATATATATATATATATATATATATATATATATATATATATATATATATATATATATATATATATATATATATATATATATATATATATATTCTAAATTCTGATTCATCCTCATACCTCTTTGCGATGACATGAAATTTTTTCAATTCTCCCAACCTCTGAAACTGAACAAGTAATTTCAATATATTTCCAGAATATAATTATACTTCATGAAAACAAGTGAGTTTAACATTTTTGTGCTGTTCTTAATTATTATTATTATTATTATTATTATTATTATTATTATTATTATTATTATTATTATTATTATTATTATTATTATTATTATTATTATTATTATTATTATTATTATTATTATTATTATTATTATTATTATTATTATTATTGTCAGTTTTCAAAAGGGTACATACAATCGATTTTCAAAGTTGCCACAATTTCATTCATCCACAATATGTAGACGACACTGCGATATTAATGTTGAACCGAGATACTGATACACTAAATTGCAAGTTAAGCAATGAATTAAAAAACATTATAACATGGGTAAAAGTAAACATATTCTCCCTAAACTTACATATAACACATTACTTAGTAATAACAAATGAAAAGAACCCTGTTCAGCTAAATGTTAGATGTAATCAAAGACCGGTGAATGTTTGCAAAGTTATTAGGCGTTATCTTCGATGACAAACTCTCTTTCAAAGAATACACCAAAAGACTTGTTAGCAAAATATCCTATGCAAATTATGTTTACCTTAAGAAAAGCAACTTTATTTCAAAATTTATTTTAGAAAACCTATACTAGTCTTGTCTGCCCTGACTTACTCTATTGTCTGTCGGCATTGGGCAGCGGGGCTGCGCAAGAGAGAGTTTGCTACAACATTTAGTAACTATGCAAAAAAGATAATTCGGGTGTTATCAGTCTCCAAATTAGTTTGAATATATGAATATACAAACCCCATTTATAAAAACATTATCTATTCTGAAACTTTAGGATATCTATGATAATTTTTATTATTTTTATTATTTTTTTTTTATTATTATTATTATTATTATTATTATTATTATTATTATTATTATTATTATTATTATTATTATTATTATTATTATTATTATTATTATTATTATTATTATTGTCGACATTACCATTTCTTCTACACTGTCTTTATCGGGATTGTAGTTAATTTATACATTATTTTACTTGTCCTGAAAATGATCTCTTGAAGAATATTAATATTGAAGAATACTAACAATGATTGTAATGTTTGCTGCAGTCATTTCTTTCCTCTTCTTGTTATATATATATAATATATATATATCATATATATATATATATATATATAAAAAGTATATTATAATATATATATATATATATATAGTATATATATATGAGAAAAGGAGAGAGAGAGAGAGAGAGAGAGAGAGAGAGAGAGAGAGAGAGAGAGAGAGAGAGAGAGAGAGAGAGAGAGAGAGGAGAGAAGAGGAGAGAGAGAAGAGAGAGAGAGGTGTTTAATTCTTCTACACAACTTGCCAAGTTAATTAAAATATTTAAAAATATATTATATTATAATACTTACTTGTTTAATAATTTTTAAGAAAACTTTTGTATATTCTGGAGAAAGAACTTAAATTTTTAATTAAAACTAATTTATACGTAAACAAAGTTTTTTGGGCGAAAGAAAACAAACGAATGGACAAACCTCATCATCCTTATCTGTCGTTTTTTGCTTTTCACCAAAACTAAATTGCACTTTCAAAATTATAACTGATTCTCATTTACACGCCAGCACATACACACAACACACACCACACACACACACACACAGCCACACACACAACACACCCACACACACACACACACACACAACACACATATATAATATATATATATATATATATATATATACTATATACATATATATATATATATATATATATATATATATATATATATATATATATATATATATATATATATATATATATATATATATATATATATATATAAAAAATAAATAAATAACAAAAATAAATATATATATTTATATACAATATCGTCTTTAAATTTATGTATATATGTATTCTATTTATTTATTTATATATATATTATTCTATATATATATTAATATATATATATATTATATATATATTATATATATATATATATTATATCTATAATATATATATAATGGTGAAAATTCTCTTTAAGACCACAGTTGTATGAGAAAAAAAAGTTTTAGTATAATTTTATTTAAACAAAAATATACCTTTTTATGTATTGAATAAGAAAAACTTATTTTCAATTTATAAAAATTTGATTTAATTAATAAATAATAAATGAAAGTTTATTGGAAATTATACGTCCGGCAAGGTTAATG
>JABUQX010104502.1:30000-34015 GCA_015478945.1 Trachelipus rathkii | reverse complement strand
CTCCTCCCCCCCTTGCCCTCCCTTCTCTTCTATTCTCTTCTTCCTTTCTTCTTCTTCTTCATTCTCTTCCTTCTTCTTCTCTTCCTTCTTCTTCTTCTTTTTCTTTTCTTCCTTCGATTCTTCTTTTCTCCTTCCTTTCTTCTTTCTCTCTTCTTCTTCTCTTCTTCTTCTTCTTCTTTTCTGTCATTTCTTTCTTTTTTCTTTCTTCCTTTTCTTTCTTTTTTTTCTCTTCTTCTTTCTCTTCTTCTTCTTCTTCTCTTCTTCTTTCTTCTTCTTCTTTCTTCTTCTTCTTCTTCTGTATTACTTTCTTCTTTCTTCCTTCTTCTTTCTTCTTCTTCTTCTTCTTTCTCTTCTTCTTCTTCTCTGTCTTCTTCTTCTTCTTTCTTCTGCTATTTTCTTTCTTCTTTCTTCTTCTTCTTCTTCTTCTTCTTCCTTCTTCTTCTTTCTTCTTCTTCTTCTTTCTTCTTCTTCTTCTTCTTCTTTTCTTTTTTCCTCTTCTTTTTTTCTTTTTTCCTCTTCTGCTTTAAGAGCCGTTTGCAAACAAGATTTTAGGAAAGGCCAAATTCAAGATTCAACATTTCAAGATTGAAGGCTAATATTTTATGCAAGAAAGTATCTGGACAAAATAATATGAACTTAAAGTTATTGTTCTTACACATAAACTACGATAAGAATTACAATCCACTGAAACATGATACAACTTTAGAGATTCGTGATTTATATTTCAGAATTTTCAAATTTGTGGCTATAAATATAATTTTCAAAATTATAGAAACAGTTTAATTGGAAAGGGAGCGCTATATATTTATATATCAAACTACTCAGCTAGAACTAGCTGATATTTATGAAATTGATATTATTGGAATTAAGCTTTGGTTGAGACGAAATATCACATTATTTTCCGGATAATCGGTGGTTTTTTAATATCTTTCGTCCCTATGTAAGAGGACTAAAAAAGCGCTGCCATAACTATCGTCGTATTATAAATATATTCACTCTCACAAAAAAAAATATGTTTAAAATTCGGTTTAGGTCCCATTAAGTTTAGGATCGTTGTTAAGTTAGTTTTTGATAAGGTTATACACAGTAAATAATGCTGTCTATTTAACAAAGACTTAATCATTATCCTTTACTAATTTTTCTAACGTTAAAAGAAATTAATGTATGAAAAAAACGCACCAATAACAGTGATTATAATATATCGTAATTGACTAGAATTTTATGAACAAACAATTATGGCAGCGGACGTTGCTTCGTCCCATATCAAAAACATCGATTACTTTTTAAAAAAAATATCGATATTTTTAATACACTAATAGTCAACTTATTTATTGCCTATCATCTGAATTAAAAATAGAAGAAACATGAATATAAATTTGAATTTGTAATAAAAATGTCATCGTCCACCGCCTCACAAATCAGAATAGTATGTAGGTTTCTATAACCTAATTAACATTAAACAGAATTTCAGAAGGGTATACAATAATTGTAGAAGACTTTAACTGTCCAAATGTCAACGACAATTTACTTGATGCAGATGCGAAAGAAAATATATTAATAAAATTCTTAGGAGATAATTTCCTTTTTCAAATAATTGATTGCCCAACGAGGTGAAACAATATTTTAGACCTACTAATAGTGAGTCATTTAAACTTGGTAAGATGTTTTGAGGTTATCGAACCTATTGGTAAAAGTGATCATATCATGATTAAATTTACCATCAACGTTGAAAACAAAATACATAATAATTACTTAAAAATTCCTGACTTTAAGAATTCAAATTTTAATGGCTTTAAGACCAGTTTATCTATATATGATTGGGATGAAATATTAACAGGAAATGAAAATATAATGTGGGATACGTTTCTTCAAATATTTAAAGAGAAAGAAAAAGATTTTGTTCCATATAAAATGAAACGAACTTTACCAAATTCAAAACCAAGAGGTGAACAATATATTAAAGATCTTTAAGGAATAGAAATAGTTCTTTTAAACTGGAAGTCCCTCCCTCAGTGGAAAATAATAATAATTACAAAGTTTGGTCTTAAACCAATAAAAACTAATTAGATACTGTAAAAGAAATTTGTGAAAATTAATATTCCCGGAGAGTAAATTAATCCTAAAGGCGTTTACAGTTACAGTTTCAAACAACAAAAGTTCCATTAAGGAATCAATTGGACCATTACTGGACAATAACGATTACGGATCAATTAGCTTAACTTCCATAGTTGGGAAAATTTTATGAAGTAGTAATTACTAACTAATAGATTAGTAGCACATTCGTTGAATATCATGGATTAACTCAAGAATTATCAACACCGTTTTAGAAAAATAGTATTCACGCTTAACAAATGTTATAGAATTTTAAATGTGTGCGATTAACGATGTAGATAACTATAAATATTTTGATGTCTTTTACCTAGCACTTTTCAAAAAAGGCATTTGATTTACCCGTTCCTCATTGAAGATTATTGGGAAAACTTAGAAGCTTATTATTCGAGGAAGACTTTTAAATTAGGATTAAAATTGGCTTATCGGATCGAAGACAACGAGTCATTATCAATGGTGAATACTCAAATTGTTGTAATATTATCAGTGGTGTACCCCAAGAATCTGTCCTGTCCAATACTATTCATTATATATGTAAAAGATATAGATATAATATTTTATTTTGCAATATTTTTGATATTTGCCCATGCATAACCAAAAATTGGCAATGTATAAATTGTGAGAAAAGATATTATCAGTTACTCCAGAGCTATTTGTAATAAGGATTTAATTAGTTAAAAATCATTGCATATGAAATTTTAATACCGATAAGTTGTAAGATTATACGTTTTGGGAGTAGGAACAATGTATATGATTACAAAATAGATGACTCAGTTATCAAAGTTGTTAGTAAGGAAAAGGATATAGAAGTATTAATTAATAAGGATTTAAAATTTGCAAAACAGTGTGCTGAAGTGTAAAGAGCTTAATAAAGTCTAGTTTATTTCCAGAAACTTGAAAGTAAATCTTAAAAATAAATAGTTCCCAACTCTCTAGAAAACGTTAGGTAGACCTCATCTGGAATCCGCAGTACGTTTTAGTCCACACCTCAAATAAGACAGAAAAATTGCAATAATTCAAAGAAGGTAACTAAAATTAATACCAGGAATTGAAAGTAAGTCAACGAGCACGAGCTGCGCGAACAGATACACATTTTTAGATTAGACACAAGACGATGCAGAGGAAAATTATAGAAGTCTTCAAATTTACTAAATAAATTTGACAATATCGATTACGAGCAATTCTTAGCTATGATTTTAAATGATGTGACACGAAGTTAATGACATAAACTTTCTAAAAACGATTTCAAACTAATATTGCTAAGAATTTCTCACTTACGATGTAATTGAGAAATGGAATATTGGAATATTTATTCTTATGAAATAGTGAACAGCAACAACATCGATTCAGTCAACAAAATGTTAGATATACATACACTTTAAGGAAATTGCGGTCTTTGAACTTCAGCTCAACTGATTTTTACTTTTACGTAAACACTAGAAATAAACAGCTGACCTAGATATTGGTAAAATCAAAACTAGAACTATTGAATCATTTGCGAAAATGTGTAAAATTACATCATAAACTAACTCGAGTGCCGAACTTATGTTTGATGCTCACCCATTTGAACCTATCCGTTATAAGACGATGATCTCTTCTATCACAATATCACCTTAACTTGTGATAAATATCTTTGATTTTCATCGTTTAAAACGTATCCGTTCTAAGACGGTGATCTCTTCGATCACATTAAGTAGGAGAAATAATCATAAAACAAAATTTCACAAACTTGTAGCTTTGTGATGTTTGTTACTTAAAAGCAGATCTGCTCTAAGTGAGCAGACTCATATGTCACATTGACTGTGGGCACATCAACACAATAAATTTTTAATTATGATTATGTTATTTTCCAAACATAGAAATAATAATAGGGAAGGGGGAGGCGTTATGATTTATATAAAATAAA